>NMRB01000687.1:134419-148966 GCA_002633025.1 Notospermus geniculatus | reverse complement strand
TTTCGAATGGTTGGATTTACACCCCATAAATGTATTACCAACAGATAGAAATATGGTGCCTCGGAATCAAATAAGCCTATTCTTGGCGTTTTTAAGCGGTTTACGTAATTAGGAAATGGTGTTTTATGCATTTCGACTCATTTTGTGTTAATTTATATGAAAAACGTCATATCTCATTACATAACGACTAAAAACAATTAAGAATATGCCTATCTGATTCAGAGGCACCATGTTTTTATCTGTTGGTAATACATTTATGGGGTGTAAATCCAACCGTTCAAAAGTTAGCTGTACATCGGGTCCCATTCTCCTGTACAAACCTCAGTCGTTGTATCCATTGGTGTCGCCCAGAAAGTGAGGGAAGGGTCAGAAAATTTGCACCCCGTCATTTTTGGGCAGTTATAACCTCACTGAAGCCAAAACAGTAAAAAAATCAACTTTAGCAAAAAAATCATACGGGAGAACATACCACACCGCACTATCTCCTGCGACTATACATCGTAAAGTTCTGGCAGTCATGTGACTTGTGATCATGAGACCTTTTCACGATGGCAGCGCCCATGTCCAGTTAGAAAATGCTGGTCCCTCATTGGTTAGGTAAAATAGCCATACATCTGGATAACGACGTCTTAAGTCGAGTCTGGACGACTACAATAATGAATTACGCCCGTCGGGATCATGATTCGTCGTGGTGTAGAAGTTGTAATGCTCAACTCTTGCGATTCGTGATCTTTTTGATCGGCGATTGATCCCGATCGTCGCAGGCGAGGTACGCAGCAGCAGTCATGTCACAGTCACACCATATCGGCGACAAATTTGTACCACGCTGTCGTGCCCCAGACTACTCGTATCCAGACTACTCGTATCGCACCGTAAATATCAGCGTCTATTATCCTTATTGATGGAAAGGTTATATCTTTGCTGAGACGTTGTGAACAGATGAATTGTGCCTCTGTTTTTTCACCATGGCTTTTCACCATGCTTCCACCACGCGGTGAGAATGTTTCCACCTCGGTGAAAACGGTGGAAACATTCTCACCACGGTGGGATGTTCTCACCGTTCCCACCTCGGTGGAAACGTTTTCACCGCAGTGGAAACATTCTTATCACGGTGGAAATGATTTTCACTGCGGTGGAAACGATTTTCACTGCGGTGAAAACGTTTTCACCGCAGTGGAAACTCGGTGAGGTTTTCACCGCGCTGGAAACATTCACACCATGGTGAAAAAGGTTTTCACCACGGTGGGAATGTTTTCACCGAGGTGGGAACGTTTTCACCACGGTGAGAACTTCTAAAGATTTAACAAACCCCCAAGAAAAATAATCAAACCTCGTAAAACTAGAGGCCTAACGGCCTGGATAGCTACGCTGGGCTGTCACAGAGTTTTACAGTTTGATACCAAACACGACTACCTTAGCTCTAGCGGTCTTTAAGTAGGTCAGTAGGTCATGAAAGTGGGTCGGATCGAAGCTAGTCTTCATAAGCTTCAGTTTGTTACCAAACACGATCACCTGAGCTCAAATGGTCTTTCAGTAGGTGAGTAGGCAGTCAGATAGAACCTAATATTCATAAGCTTCAGTTGGTACCAGACGCGACTACCCTAGCTCTAGTGATCTTTAAGTAGGCCAGTAGGTCATGGAAGTGGGTCAGATAGAATCTAGTCTTCATAAGCTTCAGTTTGATACCAAACACGATTACCCTAGCTCTAGTGGTATTTAAGTAGGTCAGTAGGTCTTGAAAGTGGGTCAGATAGAACCTAGTCTTCATAAGCCTCAGTTTGATACCAAGCTTTAGTTTGATACGAACAACGACTACCTTAGATCATGGCGCATATTCACACTCACATGGCCTGGAGGCGAGAGTGCGGCGTCACTCTACTTTTTCTCCACCCCTCACAATAGGCTTTCATACGCTTCGCGTGACAAGCATAAAAAGTGAGATCAACACATTTTCGGCACTCTTTCAGAATAAGGAAATGAATTGGTGATTTAATGAAGCGGAATAAGTATATGGATGGTAAAGGGTTAATCAGTGCATGAAATGAAAAATAAGTACGAGAACTAAAACAAGAGGCCCATGGGCCTTGCGCTCAGCTGACTATGATCTGCCAACTCAAGAGGTTGAAACAGGCGAAACAAGATACAACAGTGCACCTTTTTTAATGGTTCACAAGCAAATATAGCATTCCTCGTGGAAATCAGCGGAAAGGGGTATCACTTTGTGAATCGAAACGGGTATCTTAATATTATACCACTTGGGTAGGAAGGGGTCAATATCTCTCGGTGAATGGAGATGTCCTATTGCACCTACTGGGTGGGAAGGGGTTAATTCATGAATCATGATGTTGTATCATTCATATCAGACCTATCTCGAGACCCATTTGGGTGGGAAGGGGGTTAATAATCATTTATGAATCGAGATAGATATCGTATTAGACCTACTGGGTGAGGAGGGTTAACATCAGATAATAGGCCTGCAATTAATTTTTGATGAATTGAGATAGATATCTTTTGACACCCATTGAGTGGTAAATAATGGGTGGTAAGGGGTTATAAACGATGGGAACAAGTCCAGGTGACCTTACTAGTGGTGGATGAGGTGAGCAACATTTCTATTTAAAAATCTCAAAAGAAAATGCCTCTGGCATTTTGTACCAATACGCCTAGGCTTACTAAATAAATCCCACTACTTATTGGTCAAGTAGACATAGGCCTACCAGTACTTCTGAGACAGTGCCTGTGGTCATGTCAATTTTGTCACCTGAGAACTGAAACTGGAACAGGCTGAGGCCTTGACTTCAGACAATGTATCAGTTATATATAGGAAGTTCACAGTTTATTGGTCTTCCCTGGAAATTTTCTAAGTCCAAAAACTAGGCCCACAAAGGGAGGCCTAGGATGAATGGTATACCGTACAAGTCAGATCACTTTTGTGGCAAGTTCTCAACCAAGTCCACTTCGGATTGATTTTGGGAGGGACCAATTGTAATAGGCCCCTACTGATCAATTTCACAAAGGCCGACCAGTGGTAATTCATGGTTCCCAAATGCATGACATTTTGTGGTTTGGACTCAGCCATGGTTCTTTGATGCCACGTCCTTAATCATGTCAAGATCAACCATGAATTATTACCCCTGGCCAGAATTTGTGAAATTGATCCCTCCCAAAATCAATCCATACTGCACTTGGCCGAGAACTTGCCACGAAAGTGATCTGACTTTTATGCCATTCATCCCAGGCCTCCCTTTGTGGGCCTAGTTTTTGGACTTAGAAAATTACCACCAAAGACCAATAAACTGTGAACTTCCTGTATGTCATGATGATATTGTGAGCCCTACAAGCATTAGAAGATGATGATACGAATAACAACATCGCTCCAACAAGGTAAAGCTACTTGGTAGCCTGGATGCCCCCCAGTGGTTAGTGAGACCACAGCTAGCACTACAGTAATTCATGGTGACGAGGTTTATCATCATCTTGTGTCAATGCATGCTCCATAGTAGACCATGTAGACTGTTCAAATCTACCTATTTGAATGATCTAAGTTACCAATTAGGCATTGAGACTGTTGCCCCACTTAAAAGAATGAGTTGAAGTATGTCACCTTACCTGATGAAAGATAGTCACGATATAAAAGCACGTTGAACTTCTCAAGTGATGAAAAGCACAGTGGCCATTTTCTCAGCTAAGGTTCAACATAGTATCAGTCCAGTCTCAGTGTGCCACTGGCTACATATAGGTGGACAGGACACCAGGTACAGAGTCACTCTAGGAACTTTGAAGGGCGGGAAATTCAAATACCCCTGTTTTTGATTTTGTTGAATAGCACCCCCTGGTGGACAGATGTAACATTATTTTCCCTTTGAACGGATGTAGAAAATATCAACCTATCTAATCCATCACTTTTGGTCGACATATTTATCATAGGGGCTGAGATATTGAGACATTTCATTTTGCGCAAAATGCCACCTGGAGGGCATTATGTAGGTCAAATCGCAAAAAAATTTGGTTCTGTTTCAAGCCCTCCCTAGGGTCTAAAGCTCCACCAACTTTCATGTCGCTGGGCCTTGCGGTTGCCAAACGTGCCAGTTTAACGGACGACACACACACAGACACAGACACACACACACACAGACGGACGCCACTCAGTATACATATGACTAGCTCCGCTGACCTTTGGTCAGCTGAGCTAATAACTCATGCGAAATGACTTAGCAGTGCCAATAGCTATCCCACAGTGGAAGCTATGGGAGCCAACCCTACATTCAACGTGAACATGAACTAGGCCTATGTGGCAAGTTTGCAGTATGCAGGAGAGCAATAAACAGCTCAGCTCTCCTCACATGACCTGTACATTCCCCAAATCTGGAATAAATCAATCCCCATGCTTTGCACTTTGATGACAGATAGGGCCTATCATGTCCTAGTCCTAGCTCCATCATTCACAGAAGGCCAGGGAACGACTCAAATAGTGATTTAGAAATAAATAAATAGGCCTACAGACGCATTCATGACATTGTTTACAAAGTCAGATTTCCTGCTTTTTCCAACCAACCTCTGCCATGCGCATCACATGAACGTGAATAATGGTTGGGAATGTTGTGTGCACGCCACGCTCAACAGTCGACAATTTCAAGTTCACCACCTACCATCAACACTAACCACAAGGTGGTGTACCAGAAACAGTCAATTTCACTGCTGGAATAGTGCCAGGCATGTGAGATACAGCCAGTCCAAAATGTAAACAAAGAACACGTGTCCACCGTCTAAAAATTGATTACAGCACCTTATTGCCACTGAAGACGGAACAGCCATAGGCCTAATAGGCCTAAGTGACATCACAGAGGGGCGGGACTGTACAGTACAGTATATTGATCCGCGAAAATGATACTGACAACAATGCGTAAATATCGGGATAGTCGAGATAAATGAATTAAATCAAGACAAACAGTGAAATTGCACACTCTGAGAAGATTATTCTGCATGAAATCCGGGTGATTTTGGGGGCCGGTAGGTTAGTCTGGTTCTCTGACCTGCTGTATGGTTCCCTGACCTGCTGTATGGTGGCGCTGACTGATAGTGCGATACAGAGGTCAGGCAGGCGCCGCGTAAATTGTCAGTGATGTCAGTAGGTCACGTGATTTCGGTACATCGGCCATCAAGCCGGTTTGCAGCGTTCTGACCCTTCAATTTCCGACTTTTCTCTCTTGCGATACCTGTACATGCTGATGCAGAGGCAAAGCTGATACCGGCACACCTAAAACATACAGAACACCCTGCAGTTTGACAGTTTCCACACGCGATGTACAACTCGTTTCAAGATACCCCGATATCCAATAATAATCAGCCGATGAGTAATGTTCTATTTTTAGAATCAGTATTGACGCGGCGCCTGCCTGACTTCTGTATCGCACCATCAGCCAGCGCCACCATACAGCAGGTCAGGGAACCAGACTACTAGTTAGGTTAAGACTATATAGAGAGTGTATTTTTAATCAGGTGAGTTCGTATTCGAGTCATTTCTCCATTACAAATTTAGGCGTAGTTAGGTCGTCAAGCAAAAGGTGTCAAGTTGGCGGGTCCCGTTTGGCACTACTTTCTCGTAATGGTAAATCCATTCTCGTAATGGTAAATCCATTACGAGCTCAGGGAGTGCAAGGGTCATATGTAAAGCTACGCTGGCTAAAGACCAGCGGAGCTAAAAATCAAATGCAAAAAATTGTTCATCAATGAGCCTCGATGGGCCGCCGTAACGCCGCGATTGAAATCGTGGTCTTAATGGTGGAGGTTTTGGCGGTTAAAGTTTTTTCTACACTGAAAGAAATTCCCTTCTCAGGATGAGTACTTTAGGGTACTAACTGGTCCGTCCGTGAGATGAGTAGAAAGGTACTCAAAATGAGATTCTATTTCTGCTCATAGTGAGTAGGTAAATACTCATAATGAGCTAGCAAATATACTCGTATGGCATGTATGGCTTCTCATATCAAGCACCAAATAGTACGCATACTGAGTAGTTGGGTACTCAAGGCGAGTAACAGAGGATGCTCATTCATGTCATTAGGATGGTGACCTGAGTATCATTGGGATCCTAATCTTGAGAAGTTTTGGCTCCTCCAAAATGAACTGTCCCTTTCTTCCACTGTGTGATTGAGTGGGACACTCTTGGCGATCGAAAAACCCTGATCAGGGGACTCTGTCTGGCTGAGTAAGCCGTAACATTTAAGTTACTACAAATACAACAGACGGAGTCGAGAATTTCATTCAAATAAATTTTATGACATTTGTGGTTCAGATGAGCATCATTTCCGAAAAGTTTAGTATCCACAAAAATAATGAGCGAGGTTTGTTTTACAAACTTTTGCTGTTACCATGTTAGTATTGTAGGCGGCAACATTCTTATATGCCATAACTTTTAGGCACTAGGTTGTCTTTATTTCCATGCTTGATTTTTCGCTTCCACGACTTTTCTGTGGCATCGGGAATCCGTTCTCCATGAAACCGCGTCAGAAGCAGTAGAGTGTTACATTTTGTGTCTAAGCTGGTCGACCTACCTCAAACCGCAAGATTTAGCCGCAAACCATGCAAAAGGTATGTAAGTACTGCACCCTGAGTACTCAAGATGAGACAGAATAAGGTACCTAACGTGCGTACGCTGCAGTACTCATTGTGAGTAGCAAGAGTACTCAAACGTGTTATCCTATGCTATGAGAGTCCTCATAATGAGTTGAATATAGTATGAGTACCCCAAAGGTACTCAATCTGAGAAGGAATTACTGAGTATTTTTCAGTGTACAATCACCACGATTTGCACGACTGACCTCAAGGTGTGGTAAAGCCCAGGTCACACTGTGGCGACTTAGGCGGGCGAATCCCCGCGAGCTAGAATGAAATGGTCCATGGACCATGTACCGGTACATACCTCTCTCTGTCATTACACTATTATGTCCAAATTCTAGTTCGCGGGGATTCGCCCGCCTAATTTGCCACAGTGTGACCTGGGCTTAAGATCTGATAGGATCACCACGATTAAGACTACGATTTCAACAATGGCGCGATACGTGCAACCTGAAAATGACCAATCGTTACCATAGACCTATTGCATCCGAACGCACCAAGTCATGCCAGAACATATTGACTCGCATCACCTCGTATCCAAACGTGAAACTTCAGAGAACGAAACAAATATTCCACGATCAGTAACGAATGGCCAATCGTGAAGTTCGTAACGGACCACACGACATTAGCTATGTGCACACAGAGCTTAGTTACTGCACGATCTTAGCCGCAACCCTCTTCGAGAGGACGCACGGCCCAAGAAATCTTGGTGTGCGCCTGAGGCCGCAAAGCATTTAGTGCTTGCGTCCCGAGGCGCAGTCGGAATCGCAAGGATCAAAATGTGGTAGGCCTCGGGCCTAATTTGCCGCAGCCGTTTACGCCGCAGCCATATGACGCAAGGCCGGGCAAGCAGTGTGCACCACTCGCTTGCGCATTATTGGAATTCTCCGGCGATGTCTTGCCACTGTACCAATCAAATTGCCTCTTCTTGTCACGTGACGCCAATAAAATCCCGCCGAATTCACCGCACAGGTGTGTGTTCTTCGTTTCTTGCGAGCTGGTGTTCACACATCGGCGCAAGCACTTAGAGGACTGCGTGGTCGCAAGGTTTCGCGGATTACGGCTGCAGCTAAGATCGCGCAGTGTGCACATAGCTTTTTAGCTATGTGCACACTCTGTGTGCACATAGCTTTAAGGACCATAAAATGAGCGCTCCAAATGAGAATCCTTGTTATCAACTTATCTACATGTAGGCCTAAAGATCAACATGATCTGCTTTTACCTTCCTACCTGACGTTGCGATCACCTCCGTTCAACTTTATCTGGAGCTGAGCTGAAAAAAATAAAGGGAAGTGTTATTCATCGTGTGATCGTATGCAGTTCTTTCAGGCAACCCGCTCGCGTGCACATCGACAAGTTTGGGAGATACACCATCGAAGTTCTTGTTAAAAAACACTTAACTTGTGAAGAGAGAGAGAGAAACTGTTTTTAAGTGTTTTATGTGGTGATAATGCACTTATTCAAGAAAAACTTGTTTTTTTCTTGAGAAAACAAGGATGGTTTTCTCCAGAAAATTAGTTTTTTTGTCAGATAACTAGGACTTTGGAATAACCGGGAAAACAGCCCATATTGCTCGATGAAGGGTGTATTTTTGCCATTGGACGGTATGTAAATAGGCCTGGCGTATTGTGACTGCTTCGGGCCGCAATACCCATCTTTAAGCTATGTGCACACAGAGTCTAGTGACTGCGTGATCCTAGCTGCATGCCTTTTCGAGAGGACGCAATGCACGGCACCTGAGGCCCCAAGCTATCAGAGCTTGCGTCCCGAGGCACAGTCGTAATCGCAGTGATCATTTTTTTAAATATTTGCACAGCCATATACGCCGCAGTCATCCGACGCAAGGCCGCGGTAGCAGCGTGGCACTGCTCGTCGGCGCGTGATTGAAATTTGCCGGCGATCAATGCCACTGTACACATCGAATTGCCTCATTGCGTCATGTGATGCCGATAAAGTTCTGCCGAATTCACCGCGCAAGTGCTACATGTATTCCTCGTTTGTTCCCTTCTGGTTAGCCGCGGGGCAACAACTTAGAGAACTGCGTAGTCACAAGATTTCGCGGATTACGGCTGCGGCTAAAACCGCGCAGTCGCTAAAGCTCTGTGTGTCCTACCTGGTACGGAAGAACACAGCAGCCTCGTCGAGCTTGGGGTCGTTTCGATCATCAACAGTACAAAAATCAACCAAACCATCGTCAAATCTTGATACGGCAATCCCTATCTTCCCCTGAACTTCTGTTCATCTCTGAAATCCTTTAGCCACATTTGGTGGAAGCGAACGACAAATTTTGGTAAAATCAGGTGTTAGCCACATGGCAACGGTCACAACAGTAGTAATAGAATACAATAAATTTGGGCTTGTGTTCCTAGTGACATTGTGTATTAAATTTAGAAAATAAAAAAAAAATCAAATGCATCAAAACTCTCTCGGTCTTACACGATATGCTAAAAGACGGACTGGCAGCGGGGATATTTGTGATACCAACAATGGCATCTCATAATCCAGAAATACATTACATCACGGAAATGAAGTCCAATTTCGTACTTTGTGTTTCGTCAGGTTTGCGAAACCTCATTAGGGAGTTTAACAAATCAAACGATAAACGTTAACTTTACGATAACGTTACTTTTTGTACCGAAAATACGATATATAATATACCGAATTCGCAGTCTGAAAAATAACTGAAGAATATTGCTAATATTCGTCTAAACCTCATGTGAGAAAGGCCTGTGGCCGCTCATGAAGGTGATAAGACGTAAAAATTCGTTAGCTGGTCTGATAAAAGGTGTCACCTCTGGTCTACGCTTTCCCAGGGTATTGAGGGATTCCATGCAGAAAGCTGGCTATCGAACCATCTTTTTTGAAGATGTGGATTTAGCACAGTGGTTTGCACGCTTTCCCTTAATGCTGGCGGTGTTGCCTAATGTGGAGGCGTGGGTTCGAATCTCGGTACTGACCAGTGTAGCAATCCAATCATTTCTGAAAAATAACGTTGTCGTAAAGTTAACGTTTATCGTTTGACTTCTTAAACTCCCTAATATGAACAAAATTAGTGAAACGAGAAAACTGCAGCCAAGTCGCTAACAGACGTGTTCGTGTTATAAAGGGATCAAACCTACATGTAAGAGGTTTACTGCGAACGATGAAGTAACTGAAGGATAAACTTACTGGGTTGCCACCAGATGTCTCCCGCTGCCTGAATTTTGGCTTTACGTAATAGGCAGGAGCTTCCAACTTTTTTATGGGGGTTGGGTACATGAATCTGCCAATATGATGCCTTGAACTCCATTTCTGAGGATTACAGACTAAGCTTTTGACAGCGTCATTAGTGTTCCATATGTAAATGTACTTAGTCTATTCCAATCTACACAGAGATTACTCTGCCACATCCATCGGTCGTGGCGTTCACATTAAACAGGCGCGGATCCATGATTTTTGGCAGAGGGGGTCAGGGCCGCCGAGACCGGTCGTTGTAGGCGGGCGCCAAAGATACCTGCGCCAACGGGGGGTCTGAAACAGAAGCTTTAGTCTTGGTTTTTTTTGCTTATTGACACAAACTATTGAAGAAAAAAAAACAATTGGTGGTGGTGAGCAGGGGGGGGTCACGCCCCCCCCCCCTTCTGGATCCGCGCCTAATTAATTCAGTTCTGTTGTATCATAAGATCAACTTGTCGGAATTCAACCAAATTTGCACCAAACATGCAGACATGGCAGAAGGATCTTGCCTATCATAGGAAAGAGTCAGAATGAAAATATGTTGAAACTTAAATGGATACTGCCCACATTTTATAAAATGCTTTGATTCCTTTACGATTACGTCAAACCATTTTTTCTTCAATTACTTTTCTGGAAACCTTGTTTACCTTGTTGATTTATCCACAAGATAGAACATGCACATGTACGTAAACATCCAAATGGCATCCAATGACGATACAGACGACGGTGATCATTCTAACGAAGTAGTTACATTCGTGTCTCATGTTCCCTGACCTGGATTACACTCAATAATTCAGTGATAATTCAGTGGTATCGGCCTCCGCTCGAAGCTGTCGCCCTCAACCACTGAAACACTTGGTGCCAAAGTCCGTTTCTGAATACTCGATGTCACTACCAGTGTTGTTGACGAACGCGCTCGAGCAACCAGCCAATAAGAAAATGTTTCATGTTTTCCCCTAGTTGCGTGAAATAGTGCTCGCTGATTGGTTGATGGCAGTTTGCGCCATCTAGCGTTCAGAAACATGATTAGGCCCCATCTGTGCCAGTGGTTGAGAGCGTATAACTAGTATTTAGCTCGAGGCCACAGGGGAGGAGTGTAACCTGGATGAGAAAAGCTGGCGGAGGCGATTATGTAAATCAAAATCCCGAGATTTCTCGACCTTTCAAGTTTTGTAACCACGTTGGAATCAAAGACAAATGGTTTCTCTGCAGGCAACCGAAAATCACTGGTGTTTATGATTCTACGGATCAGAAACACCAATGATTTTCGGTTGTCTGCAGTTTCCTTTTCTGAAATTACGAAACACCTAAAGTTTAAAACGGGGATCCACTGCCGCGATTTCGTTGCGGTCCACTTGCAATTGGGTTGCGGAGATCGCAACTCCAGCGGAGGCGTGCCAGTGATGCATCGCCGCCAAGCTGGTGTTGGGGTTGCAGCAACTACCGCCGCAAGCGATCACAACTAGGGAACCTGATCCACCGTTGCGATTACGGCGAGCTTGCGGTCTGCGGCAAAATCAAACACGTTTGATATCACCACAACCCTCCGCCGGCATGGATTTCCATAGCAGTAGGGGTTTTTGCCACAATCCTGCCGGCGATAATGCCGGTGCAATGCCTGATCGACTGCGGCGGTGTTACTGGTACGTTGCCTGCGGTCGGCCGGATGTGATTGCCGCAAGCTCACCGCAAGCCCGTCGCCAGCGTGCCGCCAAGCAAAATCGCAACAGTGGATAACTGGTTTAAAGCTGCTTTTCCACGAGGCGTTTGCGGTCGCGGATTCGGTGAAACAGCTAAAGGGAAATACGTTGGATGGATTTTTTCCACCCGCGCCCGCAAACGCCTCGTGGAAAAGCAGCCTTAGGTTACCCCTGCCAACGATCGGCTGTGGAAAATCAAAGCCTCCTGTGTCTCCTTCACCAATGGTCCGGAACACGGCGTAGCGCAATGTGAAACAAACAATACAGTGTAAACAATGGACCGCAGTTCATTTTATTCTGAATGTTTCGAAAAAAGATGGCGGTCTAACAGTTCTCACCATATGACGTCAGAAGATTAATACTATTCATGGCCGCTGGCAGGCTAAGTTGGAAAAGGGGGCCATGGGCACAAAGGTTTAGGAAAATTAATTGTCTGGGAAGATGCGTTTTTATTTGATTTTTTCCGTGAGAGCCGAAGCCGTAATTGGCCCTGGTACGGAGCGTCTCAAAAAATGTTTCCGCCTTGATCCTGTCTTGGAATTAAACTGTTGATTTCTTTCAAGTGGGGCTCCTGCCCTGATTAGAAGGAGGCTGTGAGAATTGTATCAAATTAGAATGGTTTTGATATCTCTTTTGTCACAGTCACAATCACAGTTTTTGTGAATTAGAAGTTTTACGATTCAGTGACTGCAAATGACGTTTTCACTAGTTGCACTTCCACTACATGGATAGGTCATGCACAGTCGCAAGCGACCGTGGAGCCACCTGTAGCCGAGCATAATACTACAAATAGATCCGGTGTTATTGCCATTCCACTACAAAATTAATCCGCATCTAGATTCGGAGTATGATCGGCTATGCTATCCGAACTAAATAGATCCGCGCTTAATAGAACCGGACTTATTAAACCCGGCAATTCTGTAATGGAAGCAGAATAAGAGCGGACAAATACCGGCTTTTTTGTAGTAGAAGCGCAACTTATGCTGTCCGAACTAAATAGATCCGCACTTAATAGAACCGGACTTATTAAACCCGGCAATTCTGTAATGGAAGCAGAATAAGAGCGGACAAATACCGGCTTTTTTGTAGTGGAAGCGCAACTTATGCTGTCCGAACTAAATAGATCCGCACTTAATAGAACCGGACTTATTAAACCCGGCAATTCTGTAATGGAAGCAGAACAAGAGCGGACAAATACCAGCTTTTTTGTAGTGGAAGCGCAACTATTGTTTCTAACTGCTGCAATGTTCTTTTGTGTTCCGAGAGAACATTTTGCGGTGTCCTTGATATTTTTGGCCTGATTATGCAATGTTCCTTTGTTTCAAATTTTTTCGACATCATAAAGAAGCAAAAATTTGCCAGGCGGATGGCTTTCATCACGTCTAATGTATAGCCATTTGTGACCCGCTCCGGCGAAAACAGTCGCATGTCGCTCAGAAGGTGAGCCTTAAAGATAATATACCACGGATTCTGTGTTTATTGCTATTGTTGACAACCTCGTATGTTTACTAACACTGAGCAGCGTCAGATTTAGTTATAAAAATCTCCGCTGTGGCGTTCATCAATGAAATGACGTATGCCACTACTATATTTGTTGACAAGTGTGCCTATATCCCTCTCGAAGGATTCTGAGAAATGTTAGCACTTCTGGGACTGTTCAATGTAGAAATGCAGGACAAGATATCTGTCAGCATCCAAGCAGATGCTTTCGATATTTTCCGAGGGATATTCTGTAGGCCTAAATGCTCGGGAATGTATCGCCCCGCCGAAGCATCCTAGCGTGAGTACATTGTATACATCTACATACATCTGTGTGTGTCATGATTTAATGTATGGATCGGGACACGTGATGTAAACAATGACATCACCATTGCGAATTTCGTGGCCCGCGAAATAACTCGTGGTATATTATCTTTAACGAACCGAGATGAACAGAGGAGACACCACGAGAGAATGGAAGAAATGGATTCTTTCAGATTTCATGACGGCAGACCACACCGAAATGTTTTGCATTATAGGCATATGCCCTAAGCGGCGCATGCCGAGTAGATCTTGCGCATGCCCGTTAGTTGGTCGGCGAAGGGCCGGCATTCAAAGGTGGAATCAATTTCTCATGTCCAAGCCCACCTCGCGCAGTGTGTTGCTGATGACGGTTGATTAGGATCCGCCCCAATCCGCTGGTTGGCTCGCATGATTAATAGCAGTGAGGTAAAGGCGTTGTCAGTGGACGAAAGTTGGATGACTGAAAAGGCGCAAAGGCCTTGTGTCACTCGTACACAATACGCCGATTTAAGCCTATGAATAATGATTGATGTGGGCTAGGCCAGCGTAATTTTGTCATCGCCGAGTTACCATGAAAACCGACAGCTTTTTGGGTAGGCAATGAATACGTTTGGCAATGGCATCATTGCACAGTTACTAAGTATAGCTATGCTCACAACAAAGTTGAAGTTGCTGTCACGCGGATACTAGAAGTAATGCCTGATTGAAATAAAAACCTCCTTATTGGGACCAGGGGCCTTATTCACGAAGAGATCGCAAATATTTGCGTTGCGATGGGTTTGCGTGCACGCAAATTATGCGATGCGTGGTATTCATGAAGACCTCGCATTTGCCTCGCAAATTTTTCGCAAAATACGGATCACGCAAAATATGCGTGATCGCAAAATTACATTTTGACCGAGCTTTTTGCAGTCAGATCATTTTCCCGCTTCTATCCACTCGATGTTCACACCAGACTGAGATGTGAGTTGATAATGAAGCAGTTTCGAAGTCGCTGAATTGGGCGGCTCATGCCAGAGTGATGTGAATGGGAGAGGTAGGGATGCAAGTCCTACTTAGGGCCTACATGGACAATAGTCTGCTCAAATAGCCAAGTTATACCAAGGAATTATGCAATTATTGGTACCGGTAGTTATAATGGCAGCGTGAAACAGCATTGTTATCCGCGGTGACCTGTCAGAAATTTCTGGGCGACTTCTATTAACCGCACACACTTCCATGGCTGGGGGGGGGG
>NMRB01000687.1:96764-128870 GCA_002633025.1 Notospermus geniculatus | reverse complement strand
TAACAACATGGAGAAAATGTATCAGGAAACTTTTCAAACTTCCATATCGCACGCATTGCGCACTGCTGCCATCTATATGTATGGACGTGAATCCCAAATATCAAATCTACAGTAGACTCGTGAAGTTCCTGGTATCCTCTTTAAATTCCGACAATCTGTTGGTGAGAACATGTGCGGCGATGGCTTATAACGGTTCCACGTCGGCGGTGGGAAGGAATATTGTTCACGAAGTGACGTTATTTTCGTGCCACATCATTTCTTGTCACACGGGTTTATTCACTTAATATAGCACCAATTGGCACGAAATTTCACTAATAAGTGTAATGCAACGCCAAGTTATGTCTCTTATAGTAGAATTTACATATTATTCGCGTTTTTTCGAGAAATCGACACTTTTGTTTGGGGCATAATCGCCGATGTATGGACGAATGTATACATCATCATGAAACGGCATATTTGTGTACAAAATACCGAGAGCATGCAAAAAAATCAGAAGAATATATCACCTTTACACAACGATGTGTATCACGATCTCCACCTCTATTTATTTTGAACCGTATGTAATCCTTCATCACCGAGAAATAAGCAGAAAAGTCCAGAATTGCCCCGTAGCAGACGAGTCAGGTCGCCATTTTGTTTGATCCACGCATAACCGACGTGTATGGAGATACGATGTGTGTACACACATATAGTGCACGAATGTTCAGGTAGCCTTCTTGGGACTAAAATAAAGGGATGCCTTATGGATCAGTTGATAATTGGGGTCAGTGTTGATGGTGAATATAGGCCATCGCCGCATTTGGGTTATCAGTAGTGGGTTCAGTGATTACGGCTATGGTTGTCTATGACCATGGGTTCGAGCCCGGGTGGTGGAAGAAATTTTTTTCTCCATTTCTTTTCTTTTATTCACAAAGATTTTCTCTGTTGATGTAAGGACTTGTCCTGCTATCGAGTTTCTTTCCGCTGCCCAAACCAAACATCTATTCCCGGCCCAGCAACTAACTGCAGTCTCATGATCTGAACGTCACTTCGTGAACCCGGGCGCCACCAGGCTTGTACAAATTAAAATAGCCTCCACGGGATCATAAAAGACTTACTTTGAGGTAAGAGTTATAAACCCACCAGTTTTTTCGTCGTTTTCTGTCTCATCAGCGACATCCGCCATTTTTACTCGGTGAGGTGTAAAATAAAACTCGGAGAGGGTTGCTGCTACTCGGAAAGGCTGCTGCTGATTCTCCACGGTGAACAAGAGATGATCGGCCGTTTATCTGTCCGCGTCTAACTTGCCGCTTAATCAGCGATTTTCTTGCTGCGGGCATTCCCCAGTCACTGAGAGATCATGTAACGAAGTACGTAACATGTCAGAGCAAAGGTCCCGGTCATGCATGGCGCACCGGACGCCGATGGTTTTGCGTCGAAGTATGAACTAGGCTTAACATGTCGAAAAAACGAGCTGACAATATTGCAGCCAATCAGCGGATGTGGCTAATTAAATTGAGGCTGAAACATTCGGAAAGATGTGATTGAAAACAAACGTTCAGATGCTACAGCCAATCAGAAGAAGCAAGTGGCATGGGACGCTGTCGCACGTGATTCCCGGATTTGTATGATCTGTAAAAACACGCAAATCAACAGGCTGCCTTCGTTCTGCCTCTTCCCATGCTTCCTCTGCACCTAATTCGAGGATACGGAGTGGATTCATTGCGAAGCTTCAGCGCGGCTAAGGCGAAATGACAGTTTGTACGCGAGATAAACAAGACCCTTGGGACGTTTAACATTTCTTTTGTTACTTGCACGCGGGTGTCTACTTTTGTACGTTGGTTAAACGTCTGGCGATCTAATCACTCTTTCTGAAATGCTGTCTAACTTGAACGTGCGATTATCCCCTGTTTAGTCAGCGTTTTTGCTAGTTAGTCGCATCTAAGAGAAAAACACCTTTTATGAATATGGCCCTATTTGTTTAAGGCATAATCTTTTTTACTCCACCACATCGGAGTGCCTTCATTTATTCCCTGTTGGGTCCATGTTGGGTCTCACTGCTAATAATCATGTGAGCCAACCAGCATATTGGGGTTGATCCTAATCAACCGTCATGAGCAACACACTGCGCGAGGTGGGCTTGGACATGAGAAACTGATTCTATCTTTGAATGCCGGTGTAATGTTTTTCACTGCCCCCCGTTTGCCAATGCCCCCAAACAAAAGATTGACGGAATAAGAGGCAACGTGACAATGAGGGGGCACTGATAAACATGTCTTTCTGTATTTGAGTGTCCGCCGAACAATAAAGCGGGCATTGTCATACGGGGGGCATTCTCACACATTACACCTGCCCGTCGCCGACCAACTAACGGGCATGCGCAAGATCTACTGGGCATGCGCAGCTTAGTGCATATGCCTATAATGCAAACCATTTCGGTGTGTTTTGTGTTCGGCCGTGACGTCACTTATGTAGGTCAGTGGGTTACCTGTAATAAAGGGGATTTGGCCAATCCCGCTACCCGAAAGGTACAGCGTTCGGTACCGGTACGCAAACTCGCTAGCCCAGTGGTACGGCGTTCCGTGTTTTCGGTTTGCTCCACTTGTACCACTGACTTTATACGCCCTCATCACTCTGCTCGGAATGAGCACAGTGAATAAAAAACTGACCTACAGCTAGCTTTAAACCCTAATAAAATCATAATCGTACTGTCAAGTTTAGAAATGTACCAAAACACCAAACTCACCATGATTTTCAAACATTTGTTCATCATTTCGTGTGGCACTTTTTTGCGGCGAATTACACGCATGGCTGTGCTTCGGTTTGGTCGTTGCAGCAGAAATAGTTTCCATTTTAGAAGCAACCAAATCGATGCACTAATCAGGTTGGTCGAATTTGATCGCATGATTTTGTGAGGTAAACATAACCATGTGCTACCATGGAGGCATTTATCTTGACTGACCGCATTCCTACACGAAAAGAAGTATGGTGCATAAACGTTTGAAGGCAGAGTCAGTAAGGTGCAACCGTCTGCTCTCTGCGTCGGATATTGGGATTAGGCGACGACGGCGCAATGCAAGCTGGGTAATCTCGCATCCAGAAAAGAAAGTGCCCTCTGTTACATTATGTACTAGGCCTGCATATTGTGGAGGATGCAAGTTTGCCTCTCGGACATTAGCAACGCGCGAATATGAGTCCCTGGCGATTATGAAACACTGGCAATACCCTTTTGATCCTGTCGATGGATTCAATCAGCAATGCAATCTAACTGATGTCATTATCAACGACGAAATCAGTTAATCGGTCAAGTAGCACGACGCGAATATTGAGAAGGATGAATGACCAGATCAATTGGTTCAGAAACAAAAAGGTTTTGATTTGAAAACATAATAATGGCGATGGCTGTGAAGCCATTGTGTTTTAAACACCGCTATTATGTAGGCATCAAATAATAACAGGTTATTATTATTATAGGCTTTCTAAAATATTGATTCTTAAGTGTCAATCTACGAGTGGACCAGGCAAAATCTGCAAAAAGTGATAAAGTGGGGGGTCGGCAGATCTGGAGTGGCTCAAATTCCTACCAGAAGATGGTCTTGGGGCACAATGAAGACATGCCAAATATTTCGGAGCTCGGTCACAGTGTTAGGGAGTAAGGGGCAAAAATACTGCCAAAAACTAATTTTTAAATGACAACAGCGATTTTTCATCAAAATACTGTCCGTTTGAGTGAATTTTCACGCCTTGGCAGGCAATGGCAGGAGGTATTCCTTATATGTGAATGAAAAGAGATGTCCCTTGGAATTTGTTTCCATCTTTGTTTAGTTCCAAATCACTCTTGATTTAAAGATACAGTGCTGTAATGGCTTCGTGTCAAAAAGGTATGGTTTGGTCTACAACGAATTACGGACCCACTGCAGGGGTGAGGAAGGTGGGCACTTCAGAGAAAGAAGTGAAGAGATGCCTCTCTCCATCAAAAAAAAATAAAATCTTTGGTTAGTCTTTCCATTGCAGAGATATGCAGGTGCAAAGTCATGCATAAATGTACTACTGATGTACTACGGATGTATTACGGCTATATCGTTCATTTGTAGTACATTACATGTCTACATATACACAGGCATATCTCTGCAACGACAAGAAAAACCAAAGATTTTCTTTTTGATTTTTAAAGATGAGGTCTCATCCTACAACTTCAAACCAGTTGTGTCATCCAGGCCCCTGCAGTGGCTTCACTACGAATGCCTACTTTGACCCCTGTAAATTCACATTTTTGCCATATACGCCCCAACCAGCCAAAGGATTGGGCCAATATTTTGCGTGCTTTTGTCCCTCACCAGGGGTCAACTACACACCAAATTCCATTGCAATCCGCTGACCCCCCACTTTATCACTTTCTGCCTGGTCTATTCGTCGTGGACCTACACTTAATTGGATCTCGCGACCCAAGAAAATAAAACAAAATTGAGGTAGCTTTTTCTACGTTGACCGTCAGTCGGTTCAGAAACAGCAGTATTTTAAAGGAACTCGACGTCCAAGTTGTAAACACTAAATCACTGGTTCTCTATCAACGCTACGCCTGCGGTGCTGCCACCTATTGTCGGTGATATGTAATGACGTGAGTATCGTGAGTGAGTTGCATTGGACCGGGCACCAGTCTTACGATCACGGGGCGCTACTGGTGCTGCCACTGGTGCTGCCACCTTCACGAAGGAATAAAACTAGTTTGCCGACACTGTTTGTAAACAAACTGGTTTGTTTACAACTTGGATGTCGAACTCCTTTAAAACCCTCAGAGGGGAGCATAATGATGGGGCGACTCCATATTGTTCTGGTGGAAGTGACTGTATAGGCGCGGCTCCACCTGACAGTTTTCTGTTGAAAGTCTACTGTCAGATAGTAACTGTCCAAAGACCATCCCGTGAAAGTTGTTGAACTAGTGACTCTATGACAGCAATAGATAACTGTCCGAAAGATTGCGTGATAGTCAATTCCTGTTATGTGGAAGTGACCCCGATAGATTTTGTAAGCTAGTTATAAAATTGTCAGACAGTCCTTTTTATTGAATAGCACCTGCTCTATTTCGGGATAGAACAGTCGTACAGATCAGTGCACGTTGAACATGTTGAACACGAGAAATGGCAGCCGAATGTCATGTTGAAGTTGGGGAGGGGTTGGTTCAAAACCTGGCATTGGCATTGGCAATAAAATGTAGTGGGAAATGATATATTAAGACCTTTATGCGTGAAAATAAATCAATGACTGATTTTCGTGGAATTATTCCTCTAAGGAGACAGGTTGAAGAAAGAGGATGCATGGAAAATTCTGGCGAAGATTGTGTAAGAGATAAAGGGTAGGAGGGAGTGGTATGCACCGTACTGCTCCCTAGCCTTCCAATGATCCATTCATATACCCAAAGCGTGTGCTTCGTCCTTTGCCCCCGCAATCGCAATTCCAGATAAACTACAACCACCGCGGCGACTTGTTTCCTCCTTGTAGACAACATGCTGAATCAAGACTGCTGTCGCGTGGAGGGTAAAGACGGCTGGCAGACAGAAACTATTGACAATCCCACCGTACGTGGACACAACAGTTGTCTTCGATAGAATCTATCTGGCTCGGTTCCAGAGCTCGCAGACAGTGACTGTCAGCGATTTTCTCTGTCTAGTGGAAGGGCTATGGATAGTTTTCTATCGGCAGTTTTTCAAATACTGTCGACAGTTTACTGTCACGTGGAGCCGCGCCTTTAAACGCTGCCCGCAGAATTTAGGTTTGATGAGAAGCGATGTAAAGTGTACAACAGTCTACACAGTAAACCTATGCACTTCATGTCCTTCCTTTTATTCTGAACTTTCGACAAGGTCCTTTTAACGGCTCCATTGCTTCTTCATTATGGGTGTTTGGTGTTGTCTTCGTGGAGTTTTAGCAATTAAACCAACACAATAAATCAGTACATACAGAATGATTGGAGAGTTTGTGGGACCCATTTTAATGGAAAATGAGTGAGTCAACCAGAGGTAGCATAATAATTTTTTTCCAGAGCTGCACATCGAATTTCTAAAAAAATTGAATGAAAACTTTGATCGTGTGGAACGGCCACAAGTGTACAACAGGCATGAGTTGAACGTGGAAATTGATCAAACCGCAAACACGAATGTTATACCAGTGGTAGTAAGTTCACCAGCTAAAGGCGGTGCACGACTGTAAAGGTGCAGCTCCACATGACAGTAAACTGTAGACAGTAATTGAAAAACTGTCGATAGAAAACTATTCATAGCCCTTCCACTAGACGGAGAAAATCGCCGATAGTCACTGTCTGTGAGCTCTGGAACCGAGCCAGATAGTTTCTATCGAAAGCAACTGTCGTAAGGCCCATCCACGTGCGGAGGGATTGTCAATAGTTTCTGTCTGACAGCCGTCTATTACCTTCCATGGGATAGCTGTCTTCGTTCAGCATGTTGCCAACAAGAAGGAAACAAGTCGCCTCGGCGGTTGAAGTTTACCTGACATTGCGAGGGCGAAGGCAAAGAAGGAGGAGGCACAAGCTTTGGGTACATGAATGGTTGCTTAAAAGGGAGCAGTAAACCACGCCCGCCTGCTCTTTTTCTCTTTTACAATCGTTCGCCTGACTTTTCCATGCATCCTCTTTCTTCTACCTGTCTCTGTATTGCTAAGAGGAATAATTCTTCTAAAATCAGTAATTATTTATTTATTGTCACGCATAAAGTTCAGAATCATTTTCCACTTCATTTCATTGCCAGTGCCAATGGCAATGCCAACGCCAGGTTTTGAACAAACCCCTCCGCAACTCCAACGCGACATTCGTCTGCCCTTTCTCGTGTACAATTCGCACTGATCTGTACAGTTCTATCCCAACATAGAGCAGGTGCTATTCAATAAAAGGGCTGTCTGACACTTTTTTACTAGCTTACAAAATCTATCGGGATCACTTCCACACGACAGAAATTGACTATCCCACAATCTTTCGGACAGTTATCTATTGCTGTCATTCAGTCACTACCTGAACAACTTCCACGGGATAGTCATTGGAAAGTTACTATCTGACAGCAAACTTTCGACAGAAAACTCCCATGTGGAGCCGCGCCTTTAGGAAGGGAACTTGCTTTAGAGGCGTCACCTTTCGGAGAACGGCCACAACATGGGGAAAGCCTAGTTTGGTTCCCGAACCCACCGCTAGGGCTATGAGGGTTCGGTATTGGCTTCTGGCCGCACCGTGGTTTCTGGTGTCTGACGTCACGAGACACTCTCCAACCGCAATGGAGACACTCTCCAACTCACGCCGTTATCAGGTGATCAGTTAGTACACAAAATGGTGGAATACATTATGCGACGTCAACGAGAGAATCTCCAACCGAATTTTCTTTAGGGGTTTGGTTGTTGGTGACCTGGCACACCGTTTGAGTCTTGCTGCAGAAGCAACACAATTTGCCTCGAATGCCTTTTCGAGAGCATAACGCTTTCCCCGACCTTTTCTGCACATGATACTCTGGTTTCGTGTTTTTAACACACCTTCATTATAAGGTGGCGAGACCGCCTCCATCGTAATATGCATTGAGTACGACAAAGCCCTCTTGGAGAGGGCGGGGATGATTGAATTTAGTTGACCACATGTTGTAACTGATCAGACTATGAATCACTTGTGGTTTGGTATTTATCCTTGCGGCGTTCGGCCGTCACTAGAGTTGTCCCCTGAACGGGACAGTTCAATGTTCCTACTGTGCCAGGGTATAGATTACAGGTCTATTGCACAAATAAACATAACCACAAGGTATGACATAACCCTCATTACAACATCTCAATTACAGACGTTAGTTCCGCCTAGAATCACTAGGCCTATTGTATGAATTCACTCGCCTTCTCAGGCCAACTGAACTGGTAGTTTAGGCTTGGGTGTTCAATCTATAAAAAGCTATTGAATATCTTGGTTGGATGACCAAAGCCAGCACTGTGCTTGAACATTCCGGAACATTCCNGCAATTTTCCTCCCCTGGCAGTGATGATGAAAGTGACTGTGCAGCCCAATTTCGTATTCGATCTTGACGTTCGAACATCAACCGAATTCGCTCCGGTTTCGGTTACGGTGTACATTGGGCGGCACTAAAAGAGGGAAAATGTCTGGTCCATGTTGAACAGGAACCGGAAGGCAAGGTCCATTTGCTCGATGGTTTGAGTCACGTTGTCTCGGAAGACCTGGACACGGTTTGCAGCATCGGCGGGTAGAGTCGTGCTGTTCTTGTTCACCTTTCGGAGGGAGATTTTCTTTCGCAGCATGAACCCTTCAACCCATCCGACAGATGCGTTGAAGTCATGGTGTTGAGGTCTACTCTCGACCAATTCTTGCCTCCGTTCTTCCGGCAGCTCATTCCACCAGGCCTCAAATACGGTCATCGCCTGTTCCTGGATGTCTTGGACAGAAACAGGTAGTTTTCTGTCCCGCTGTTGCTGAAACCACTCGTGCAGGCGTTCTTCCACCACCGGCCACTGACAAACGTTCCTTTCTTTGACGGATCGGTCCTTGCCGCGCCCTTCACGTTCTTGCTGCTGCAGTTCTGCAAGGTTCCAACGCTTGAAGGTCTGTACAGGGATCTTGTGGTGGTGTGCGAATTCTATCATACTGGCCACGGTCCTGTTCAACAGGGCTTCTTCGAGGTCTGTCAAGTAGCGTATCTTCTCCGATACCGAGTACCGTCGTCGCCTTTTTGGAAGTACAGGTTCTCCGTCCATTGTGACTTTGAGTACGTTTGTAGCTGAGAAGGGTCAACGGCCCTCGGTTATAAAGGCCTGGGACAGACGAACAGACATGACAAGGGGAAATTGTTATTTCGTAATGCCAAATGCATCGTTTTGCCGGGAATGTCCCAAAAATAACGCAGGGGCTCTCTCATTTCATTGCAGAGCGTTAATTTTATGTCTTGCTAATTTGTTATCAGCCGGCAAGGACATTTACAGATCCAAAAACTAAAGTATCGTGAGAAAAATGTGGCTGAACGATGCTTCTAAATCGTGCATGCTCTATACGGGGGAAAACGCGAGTGGGTTTTTCTGGGACGCCCTGTATGAACCGACGCAGTTGAATGAAATTGACCACGTGGACTAGATAACCCGAAAAGGCCTAGATGGCTCGAGCGGTGCAGACACCGTGCGGCCCAGCGATTGGTCATCCGTGGTGAATGAACTGAAAGACCGTTTGTGTACCTATTGCGGGGCGGCGCGTTCAGGGATGCTGGTAGTGACGGGTATGGAGCTACCGCTGCAGAGGATTCGAGGCCTCCTAACGGATCTAGGCGGGGACACCCCCAACAAGTTGGTAGCCGTGGTCGGGGGCGAGGTAGCCCTAGGGGGAGGAGCGGGTATGAATAGGAGAGAGCCCAGCCCGCTCGAGTCGTTCGAGACCTGTTATCGATATCATCATGGAATGTGAATAAATGGTCTGAGACGAACAAATTAATCCGTGAGCCGATCATTGCTCATTTAGGAAGTGATATAGTGTGTTTGAACGAGACACATCTCTCTGGTGAACAGAAATTGTCTGTGGAGGGTTATACATGGTTCGATCATAGACGGTTTGAAATTCATAGAGACGCCCCAACGGGTTCAGGTGGAGTGGGGATCTTGGTCCGAGACGAACTGTTCGGGATTTTTGACATTAGCATTGGGGATAAAAGTGTGGAAGGTTTATTAGCGGTGGAGCTGAAAAGTAAAACTTCGGACTCGTCGTTTGTGGTGATTAGGGAGGTTTCGCAAATCTGACGAAAAACGAAGTACGAAATACGAAATTCAACTTCCTCCCCAGGCCGTAATATATTTCTGGAGATGGTTGCTACCACGAATGTCCCTGCTGCTAGTGCGTCTTTTAACATGTCATGTAAGACCGAAAGAGTTGTGGTGCATCTTGAAATTTCAAATTTCCACTTCGTATCTACGAAGTGGAAACGAAAGATAAATTCCAAAGTTTAAAATACACCGTAACCCTAGCGGTCTAACGTCATACGCTAAAAGACGCTCCTGCAGCAGGCGATATTTGTGGTACCAACCATCTCCTGAAATTCATTACGTCATGGAAATGAAGTCCAGTTTCGTATTTCGTACTTCGTTTTTCGTCAGATTTGCGAAACCTCCCTATTGCCTGCTATTTACCACCGAGCAATTCAGTAAGAAACAATGCAACGGAATTCTTTAGTCATCTTATTGCTTTAGTCTACACTTTTAGCTATGCCGACGGCATTTATATCTGCGGAGATTTTAACGCACGGATTGGTTCCTGTAGTGATACGATTTTTGAAGTTGATAAAATTCCTGACAGAGTTGTTTTGGACACTGCTCGAAATGAGCAGGGCAACGCATTGATTGAATTCTTGAAAGATATAAGGTTTTGTATTGTAAATGGTAGAGTAACGCCGGAATGTGACAACTTTACTTTTATTTCGTCACGCGGTCGCTCTGTTGTTGATTATATGTTAATTCCGCATGACTGCTTAAGTCGATGTATTAGTTTTAGAGTAAGCTCTGTTTCGAAGTTAGTGGATGATTTAGGGCTTGCTTCTGTTATTAGTGAAAATTGTAGGCCACCTGATCATTCTGTTCTGACAATGGTTGTTGATATAGGTCTTGGAGAATTCACATCTGAAGTGGAGGAAGCTATAGCGGATACGAGTGGTACTGGTCAATCTATACAAAGGTATTTCTTCAATAATGTACCCGATAGGTTTATGAATAATGAAGTTTGGAATCAGGCAATTGCACTTATTTGTGAGAAAATTTTATACGTTGAAAAAACACAGAATAAAGTTGATGAATTATACAGTCAATTTTCAAACGCATTGTTTGCGGAAATGGGCGAGCATCTACGTACATGTGATATGTCTCGCAGGTCTAAAAAGAAGTATAAGTATTATAAGCCATATTGGAATCAAGAGCTGTCTGATCTTTGGTCAGATATGGTCGAGAAAGAACGGTGTTTTTTACGGAGTAAAGGTAATAGGAGTGGTAGGTTACGAGAGGTTTTTATTGAGGCTAGGGTAAAGTTTGACAAGCGATTGCGCTTTTATAAGATGCAGTATGATAGAATGAAATTGGGTAGGTTTGATGAGTTAACAACAAGTAACCCTACGGAGTTCTGGCATGAAGTTAATAAACTAGGTCCACGTAGAGCGAAGGGTATCCCACTGAAAGTGAATGTGGATGGTACAATGGTTACTCAGAAGGAACGTGTGCTGGAGCTGTGGTGTGATGCATATAGAAAATTATACAACAAGCCAGACGAGACTGGTAGTGGTAGGGAAGCAGAGTTTTACCGGGAAGCATGCCGTAAAAAACTAGAAGGAGAGGGTGGTATGAATGACGTGAATTATATAGAAAATGAATTCCTGAACATGGAGATCTCATTTGATGAGGTAGAGTCAGTTGTTTCTGGGTTGAAGAATAGAAAGAGTGTAGGAATTGATGGAATACCGAATGAAGTACTTAAGCAGCAGGGTGTTATTTTTATTTTGTATAAATTTCTAAATCTTTGTTTCTTGTCGGGGATTTTTTCAACGCTATGGCGAAAATCCATCATATCACCGATTCCTAAAGGGCCGACTTTGGATCCCCATGTTCCTCTTAACTATAGAGGTATTAGCCTTCTCTCTTGTGTGTACAAAACCTTTACGGCTATTTTAAATAAAAGGATTGTGAAGTACATGGAGTTTTTGGAATTGTATTGTGATGAGCAAAATGGTTTCAGGAAAGGGAGGTCGTGCCAGGATCATATATTTTCTCTTTCATCAATAATTAGAAATCGAATGTCAGTTGGTGAACCAACATTTGCCTGTTTCATTGATATGAAAAAAAGCCTTTGATTGGGTTGATAGAGAACTTTTATTGTATAAATTGTTGACGTATAATATTGACGGTAAAATTTATAGGGCTATTAAGAATTTGTATTGTGAAACTGAATCTTGTGTTAAGCTGAACTGCAACTTAACTAGTTGGTTCAAAACCACCTCCGGGGTTAGACAGGGGGATGTTCTATCCCCTAATCTTTTTAATATCTACCTGAATGACCTCACTAGTGAACTTAATAGCTTGGGTAGGGGAATTATTGTTGGTGGAAGGCATATTTGTTGTTTACTCTATGCTGATGACATTGTTCTGTTTGGTAAAAATGAGGAAGATCTTCAGGCTATGATGAATGTTCTAAGTGATTGGTGCCAAAGATGGAGACTTGTAGTTAATCACGGTAAAACTAAGGTGGTACATTTTAGGAAAAAGCGTAGACCGGCAACAACTTTCGTATTCGCCATTGGCGCAACCCCTATCGAACGTGTATCTCATTATAAATATCTTGGTATTGTGTTTGATGAACATTTGGATTTTAAGTTAAACGCTAGTGTGTTGGGTGAAAGTGCAGGTAGGGCTTTAAGTTCGGTTATTCATAAATTTAAAACGTTTAAGAATATTGGGTTTGATACTTTTACAAAGCTCTTTGATTGTGGTGTTTCAACAATTTTAGACTACTCTGCGGGTGTTTGGGGTTTTGGAAATTATGACGCTATAGATAAGGTTCAGAATAGAGCTGTTAGATATTTTCTTGGTCTCCCGACACGTTCTACTATAGTTGGTTTTCAAGGGGACATGGGGTGGTTATTACCGAGGTATAGAAGATGGTTGGGTATGCTGAAATACTGGAACAAACTTGTAAAAATGAACAGAGATGGAATACTGAAGCATTTATTTTTGTATGATATTGAGGATATGAATAACTGGAGTTCAGAAATTAGGGATATTTTTAGTCATTTGAATATGCCTGATCATACCTTAACGGTTACACTATGTGACATGGATCTAGCTGCCCGCCAGATGAGAATTCATATGGGTGATACTTGGTTGCGGGGAGTACAGAGTAAACCTAAATTGAGGACATATGTACTTTTTAAATCAGAATTCTGTACTGAGAATTATGTAGCCTCCTATTTGACTAAGTTTCAGAGATCTCTTTTAGCACAATTGCGGTGTGGTGTTTTGCCTTTACAAATAGAAGTTGGTCGTTTTACCGGTGTACCTGCTGAGATGCGAACCTGTAGACTTTGTGGAAATGGCTGTGAAGATGAAATTCATTTTGTATGTGTATGCCCAGCTTACGAGGATGAGAGGAAAAACTTTTTTGAATGTGTAGAAAATGAGAACCCTTCCTTTTTTGCAAAGAACAACCAAGACAAATTTGTATTTTTAATGAGAAATTCCCAAACTAAACTGGCAAAGTTTGTTAGTGTAATATGGCAAAAGAGAAAGAAGATCATTTTTAGTAGGCCATCTGGTAACAGCGAACCTTAATGTAGTGACTAATAAGCCCGGGAAGGGCTGGGGAATTTGTATCGTTGAATTTTGTAATTTGTTTTGTAATGTATGTTAATTCCTTGTCACTATAATAAATCAATACATACATACAGTGCCTGCCTTGAACATCTGAAAGGTGTGTTAAAACACGAAACCAGAGTACTTTACTTTCGTCTGTCTAAGGTCCCTTCATTAAACACCAATACATTATGCATGCACTGGCCAAGTTAAAGTCCTTTCAATATGACTGGCTAAGCACTGGGAAAGGTGGGGAATAATGAAGTTGTTTGACGGCTCGCATGAATGGCACAACCGAGAGGAGTGATCTGAGTGTCTGTTGTCATTTTGAAATTGACCCCTTTGATAAGTGACCAGGCCTGCCAACTGATTTCGTTGAAATGAAGCAGCTTTAGGCCTATACAGGATTTTTGAATAAGTCCAGAATGAAATTAACACTGTGGGGTGTGGGAACTCGGGCCATAATCGTCAGTACCAGTGCAATCAGCGTGCAACACAGTCATTGGTCAATTTTGTTGAATGGAATCCTTTTATCCTATTATATTTTGAATCTCATAGAGAGTTAGGTCGTCCTAGGGAAAGAATTTTATTTGAAGGTGTCGTGGTAGAGGAACAAGATAGTGCGGTCCATTTGGGAAATATCATTGGTGTAAATAGTTTCAATAAGATAATTCAAAATGCGGTATCTGACTTTAACAGAAGGGCTAACGTCGTTTTATCAAGGTTTAAACATTGCAACGTCCCAACCAAATTGAAGTTAATCGAGAGTTTTTGTATGTCTTTTTATGGTTCTCAGCTTTGGGATCTGGGAAGGAAGGAGATGGATTCAATGTATGTTGCCTGGCGGAAGGTAATGAGACGAGTTCTTGGTGTCCATCCTCAAACCCACTGTAGATTCATACCAATAATTGCTGAATGTCAACCATTATATATAATTCTACACAATAGATTTATCAAATTCCTCACCAGGGCATGGAACTCGGCTAATTCCTTCGTAGCTCTAGCTGCAAAGCTGTCAATGAACGGTAGTCGTTCCGCTTGCAGTAACTCGTTAAGCTTCATCTCTTTTACATATAACATTCCGCGACTCGAAATCCCTAAATCTTCTTATGTGTGCCGCTACATGTATACCGCAGCCGAAAAACGGACTGTTGATCAGATCAAATATTTTATCCAACTCAGGGACTATAATGATGATGAAGCAGAAAACATTCAAGAGATCATAGATTTTCTATGTACTTCATGATTGACCCTGTCTAACCTTTCTCTATACTCTTGTAGCTTAGTCTCTGCTTTTCGGGGGGGGGGGGGGGGCACTCCTTTTTGTTTGTTCTGTTCTTCTTTTGTACTAATTTTTGAATGTGATGGTATATCTCTGTGTATAACATTCACGAAATAAATATATATATAGTTATTCTGGGAGGCTAGGCCTAACGACTGACATGAATATCAAGAAGGGACTGTCATGAATCATGTCATTTTCCTAGAATCATGTTGTTTTCCTATGTGTAAGGGTTGTCCCCTGTGAACCCAAGTTCATCAGACAGGTTACGCGCTACCAGTTACTCTCTAAAAAGGTTACGCACTCCAGTTACCGGTCACCTGATTTGGTATTTTTATAGATGGTATGTCAGTGCAAATTTGTCATGCTGTGTTGGCTGTGTCAGCAGATTTCACTCTTAAGTCATCCTTCGTTGAGCGAGGAGCTCGTGGGCTTTTTGCCCAGCAGTTTTTCAATACGCTAGCCCACCTTACCCAGCCTGTGAGTATATTTCCGTCTTGGTTTAAAGTTCCCGTTTAAAGGCGATAGCTCTGTACATGTATCTATGCTCAAAATGTTCTATTGATGTATTTCAGCCTAGACGCAGCTTTTTTCTCATGTACTCGTCGTACGAACCAACTGTACCCTCCTATGTAAATACGTTACGATATACGTTTATTCGACGACACGAGTTTTCGTTTGTTCTTCCTTCCCCCTGGTTGTGACATTTGGCGACCCCGGCAGGACCACGTCTTCGGGGGAGGAACGGCAGTATTCGTCTACGGCATCTCGAGGGAACGACAGGGAGACACGTACATGTATTATTATAACGAAACGAGAGCACTCGGTTCTTATTACGTAAGAGCGGCAGCGGAAAACGATCCGTGACACGTTACACGTTACTCGTGACCACGCCACTGAAATGGTGAAACGACGTACGGTTCGACTTCTTCATTGATCACCAGAGTTAGTCTTCGCCCACGTGCACTGTTGATGCCCCAGCGATTTGAAATCCGGCCGTGAAATCCGTGACACCGGGAAAGATCAACCAGCAGAGGTCTTTGACGTCAACCGTCCGACGTCAAGAACAGCATCACAATCGTTGTAATATGACATGTGAGTTGTTGTAATATAATATGAGTTGTCGTAGTGTTGTAACATAATATTCCTAGTTGGAAGTTTAAATTTTGGAAGTCCCGAACCTTTTTTTTTATTCTTTTGAGTTTTTGGTATTCTTTTTTGTGTTTCCCTGGTCTCGTTTCCAAAGCTGTGTCTAGGAATAGGGCAGTGAATATTGTATTCGGCTGCAAAAATTTAATTTCATTATGGCTAAGGCAATGCAAACGGTTTATAGAGAATTTCTGGAAGTTGGGCAGGAGATGGGTTATAAAGATGAAAAATTGCAAAGTTTTATTGAAAATCGTGTGCAAGAATATAAGACAGAAATGGAGGAAAATGCAAAGCGGGCTGAGGATGAAAGGAAACGCGATAGTGACGAAAAACGGGAGGAACGAAGGTTAGCTAGAGCTCATGAAGTTGAGATGCAAAATTTGCGATTAGAAACTGAAAAAGCAAAGGCAGCGGCGGATGCGGGCGGCGCTCCTCCGGCCCCCGCACCGGCTGCACCTTCTTTCAAAATGCGTGCACCGGAAATTCCTAAGTTTGATGAAAAGAGGGAAGATATGGATGCTTATATAGAAAGGTTTGAGCGGGTGGCGATACAACAGAAATGGGAGAAACCGGAGTGGTTATTTCGCTTAAGTACTGTTTTGACTGGAAAGGCTCTTGAGGTCTACACCCAAATGAGTGTGAGAGATGCAAAAGATTATGATAAGGTCAAAGCACAGCTTTTGAAACGTTATCAGCATACCGAAGAAGGGTACCGTGCTAGGTTTCGTGAAGCAAAGCCCGAGAAAAGTGAGAATGCTACTCAATTTGTTGCCAGAATTGAACGTTACTTGGGCCGTTGGGTGACATTGGCTGAAGCAGAAAAATCATATGAGGGAATGGTAGATTTACTCTTGCGTGAACAGTTCATATCGGCGAGTCCCAAGGGTTTGGCATTGTTTTTGAAAGAGAGGACCCCAAAAACCATAGGTGATATGGCTCGGTTGGCTGACCAGTATAACGAAGCGCATGCGTGTGGAGCTACGTTTCCAGGTAACGTTGGCAACATTTCGGGTAGCAACAGATATAAGAGAAATGATAGGCCCAAGTTTTACCAAGGTAATTCGAGTAGTTCGAGTGGTCAAGACAGCCGTGGCGAACGTAATAGTAGCGATAGAGAAAAGGAAAAGAGTCAAAAGCGCGATGGTAACTCGAGGGGTTTCGGATCGGAAAATGTTCGGGTGGATTACTCACGTTCGGGGTGCTTCGGGTGCGATAGTAAGTTTCACAAATGGGCGGACTGTAAATTCAATCCAAACAATAGTGCCTCCAAGTCATTTGTGGGTCGGAACAGTCAGAACAAGCAGTCGGGTAGGAAAGTAGCTGGTTTTGTCGGGGAGAGTGTAAACGGAAAAGTCAATGAGTCGCAAAAAGGCGAAGGCCAGTCGAGTAAAGCATGTTCTTGTCAGTGTGGGCACCAGGCTAAACCGGCAGCAGTTTGCGTGGGGGGTTCAGGAAATCCGTTGAGTGAATGCATCAAAGATGGGGCGGTACGTCTTGAATGTGGACGGGAGTTAAAGGTAGTTACTGGGGCGTGTGATGTCCATCAAATTTCACCAAATGTTGGGGGAATGCCTGTTTTGAAAGGTAAATTAGGTGATACCGATGTCGAAACGCTACGCGACACAGGTTGTAGCGGTGTTGTAGTGAAGAGTAGTCTTGTGAAACCGGAAATGATGACCGGAGAGTCACACTTTTGTCTCCTTATTGATGGAACAGTGAGGAATTTTCCAATAGCAAAAATTCAAGTGTCTACACCGTATTTCACGGGTGAAGTAAAGGCGATGTGTATGGAACGACCTGTCTATGATCTGATCATAGGTAATGTTCCTGGTGCGCGAGGGCCCAATGATCCAGATCCCAGTTTTGACATCCATTATGTCACTAGACAGGCCAGTGTTGAAATGGGATCTGATCATTGCGGACCGGCCACCGAGGACATGGTAAATAAAAATGGTGACTGTCCTAGCAAATTTGAAGGTCATAATGAGTGTGGTGACGGTGCTGAAAATGGCAAGCTTCCGGGTGAAAGTGTCAATCATGAGTGTAAAGCTGAATTAGGAAATGCGGTGATGACGCGTAGCCAGAGTGAGAAACAAAAGAAACCTATGGTGCCATTGAATGTTAGTAACCTTAGTCAAGGTCTAGGTATTGAGGATTTCCGTAAAGAGCAAAAAAGTGATCCATCAATAACCAAACTGTTCAGAAAGCTAAGACTGGTGACAAGGTTTGTGTAAGAAAACGGTATCATGAATGTTTTGAGATTAGAAGAGGATTGCTCTATCGTAGGTTTTTTATGAAAGACAAAGAACCTGTAAAGCAGTTGGTCGTACCAAAGAAATTAAGAATGAAAGTAGCACATGAGTCTATTTTGGGTGCGCATTTGCGAATTAGGAAAACCATCGACAGAATTGGCAGTTGTTTCTACTGGCCTGGTATGACAGGTGACGTAACACGGTTTTGTCAGTCTTGTGATTTGTGCCAAAGAACGATTCCAAAGGGGCGAGTTTCAAAAGTTCCACTGCAGTCGATTCCTATTGTGTCGGAACCTTTCGGTAAGATTGGTGTTGATATTGTCGGTCCAGTTTTCCCTCCTACCGAGAAGGGGAACAGATACATTTTAACATGCATGGATTATGCAACGAGATACCCCGAGGCGATTGCATTACCTAGTGTAGAGACTCCGAGGGTAGCAGAAGGTTTGTTTAGCATTTGTCTCGGATATCATGGCAGAGATAAATAGGTTATTGTCAATCAAGGGTATTCATACCACACCCTATCATCCAATGACAAATGGATTACTTGAACATTATCACTTGACATTGAAGCAAATGTTAAAAAAACTTTGTGCGGAAGAACCTCGGCAGTGGGATCGCTACCTGGATCCTGTCCTGTTTGCATATCGTGAGGTCCCGCAGGAAAGTTTGGGGTTTTCCCCGTTTGAACTTCTGTATGGGCGAACGGTGAGGGGACCCATGCATATCCTCAGAGAATTGTGGACCAAGGAAGAGACCGATGGTGAAATGCGAAACACTTACGAATATGTCTTTAATTTAAGAAACAGGTTGGAAGAGACATGCAGGCTTGCGCATGAGTCATTGCAAAAAGCACAATCACGGGCGAAGCATTATTATGACAAAGGTGCGCGCCCAAGACAGCTGAAGGTTGGCGATTTCGCCTTGGTTGTGCTACCCACGGATGCGAATAAATTGCTTATGCAATGGAAAGGGCCTTTTCAGGTTGTTGAAAGGATAGGCATCAATGATTACAAAATAGACATGAATGGAAAACACAAGGTGTATCATATCAATTTGTTGAAGAAATACATCCAAAGAAAAACTGAAATTGGTGGTTTTGTATTGGTAGACAGTGCTGAAGGAGATTCTGAAGTGACCGCGGGTATGAAGGTTATAGACTCTGAAGTTAATGACGAGGGTAATTTGGAAGATTTTGTTTCTCCAGGTCCTTCAATGCAAAAAGAAACTTACAGGGATGTGAAAGTATTTCCTGGGTTGACCGCAGAACAAAAACAACAGGTGGTGGAGCTTTTGGAAGAATTTAGTGACATATTTACTGATGTACCCGGGGTGACAGACCTTGTAGAACACAAAATATCACTGACTGATGAAGAACCGGTGCGGAAGAAACCGTACCCGGTACCATACGCGTATAGAGACGCTGTCAAGAAAGAAGTAAATTATATGCTTAGCCAAGGTATAATTGAACCTTCAGAATCCCCTTACAATGCGCCAATTGTGATTGTGAAAAAGCCTGACAATACGATACGCTTCTGTTGTGATTTTCGGGGTCTTAACCTCAAGACCAAAGTTGATTGTGAACCTACAGCTTCAACAGATGATATTTACGCAAAACTTGCGAAAGATCAGTATTTCAGCAAATTTGATTTCACAAAAGGTTATTGGCAAACCCCAATCCCTGAAGAACATTACGATTACACTAGCTTTACGACTCCAGAACAGGACACCTACAGGTTCTGTAGAATCCCTTTCGGTCTTAAGAACAGTGGTGCAACTTTTAATCGACTAATGCGGTTATTACTACATGGTGTCGACAATGTCGATAACTTTGTTGACGATGTGGTTGGTCACACAGTGCCATGGAATGAGCACCTTAGAATGCTGCGGGAATTTTTCACGAAAGTACGTGAAAATAGGCTCACAATTCGTCCTACAAAGTGCATGATTGGATACCCTAGCCTTAGACTCGGGACCCAGTCGTTGTGTCGCTCCGGCCGCCGCACTACACTCCACAAACGACTGGGAAAGCAAGCTGCAAAATCAGCGGCTAGCGTACCGACAACAACAACAACGGATGTGAATGAGTTCAGCCAATCAGAAACTGCTTCTTCAACGGCCGTCGTCTGCTCGTTGCAAGATTCAAATCAGCTGATTATATCGGAACTTTCTTCGAGGCCAAGGTCGGTATCGTGATACCTAAGTTCGATGCCGTGTGCGATAAGCAGTACTTACGGATAAAAAAATATTCTGCTAGTGACTTTGAAAAGATTCTAGACGGGCGAGAGGCTCTGGTAAATTTCATTAATAACAACCAATCAAAAGTGTGCCAGATTTCCCCTAGTAGATTGCTTTCGGGCAATTTCATTGGTCGAGATGGCCGTTGTTATTGTCGGTACGCTAGCCGCTGATTTTGCAGCTTGCTTTCCCAGTCGTTTGTGGAGTGTAGTGCGGCGGCCGGAGCGACATAACGACTGGGTCCCGAGTCTACCCTAGCCTCGGCTTTGTTGGAAATGTCGTTGGCAAGGGAAGTGTTGAAATGGACCCTGGAAAGGTAGAAAAGATTCTAAACGCAGAGCCACCACTGACCAAGAAGCAACTCAAATCGTTTCTTGGCATGGCAAGTTGGTTTTCTTCTTTCATACCAAATTTTTCAGACTTGTCAGCAGCATTGACAGATATGACCAGGAAAGGGAAAACAAATGACCTTGTGTGGAATGAAGTTGAACTAGAATCATTCCAGAAATTGAAGAGTGCTTTGTCAGTGAAACCAGTTCTCAAATTGCCAGATTTTACCAAGCCATTTGTGTTGCAAGTTGATGCTAGTGAGCGTGCGGTAGGTGGAGTGCTACTACAGGAGTATGACGACAAGCTATTTCCGGTGTCGTACACAAGCCGAAAGTTGCTTGATCGCGAGTGTCATTACTCGTGCATTGTCCGCGAGAGTTTGGCTTTGGTCGTTGCGGTGAAAAAGTTTGAGAAGTATTTGTATGGGAGAGAGTTTGTCCTGTGCACTGACCATCAGCCGTTAGCCTGTATTGATAAGAGAGACATTGATAATGCCAGGGTAATGAGATGGGCATTGTACTTGCAGAATTTCAATTTCAAGATTAGAGTTATCAAGGGGAGTGAGAATCGCGTTGCGGACTACCTTAGCCGAGCCTATAATGGATAAACTGCTGGATAGCAAATATGGCTGCTGTTGTTGTATTATAGACAGTTAATCATAACCATAAAGAAGATGCATGTGTGTCCTAGTGAGTGAGACAATGTGAAATGGTTAGTTAAATCGGGTCTGAAGTGTTTAAGACTGGAAAGTGTACATAATAATTAGTACGAATTGTTCATTGATAAGTGTTACGAATATACTTTTTGGGCTAAAAGAATATACTTTTTGGGCTAAAAGTTTGTTCTAAGGAGGGGGATAGTGTCATGAATCATGTCATTTTCCTAGAATCATGTTGTTTTCCTATGTGTAAGGGTTGTCCCCTGTGAACCCAAGTTCATCAGACAGGTTACGCGCTGCCAGTTACTCTCTAAAAAGGTTACGCACTCCAGTTACCGGTCACCTGATTTGGTATTTTTATAGATGGTATGTCAGTGCAAATTTGTCATGCTGACTGGTGATTACATAAGCGGTGATCTCGGTGATGGTATAAAAGGTTGGCTGTGTCAGCAGATTTCACTCTTAAGTCATCCTTCGTTGAGCGAGGAGCTCGTGGGCTTTTTGCCCAGCAGTTTTTCAATACGCTAGCCCACCTTACCCAGCCTGTGAGTATATTTCCGTCTTGGTTTAAATTTCCCGTTTAAAGGCGATAGCTCTGTACATGTATCTATGCTCAAAATGTTCTATTGATGTATTTCAGCCTAGACGCAGCTTTTTTCTCATGTACTCGTCGTACGAACCAACTGTACCCTCCTATGTAAATACGTTACGATATAGGTTTATTCGACGACACGAGTTTTCGTTTGTTCTTCCTTCCCCCTGGTTGTGACAGGGACCTTAGACAGACGAAAGTAAAGTATGTACGCGGTGCCTATACAACACACAGCATGCATGCACAGGTCACCGCCGAATTTCACCAACAATTCAGCAAGTTTGTCGTTTTTACCAGCCTCCGAATCAAATAAACTTCTCCGCTTCTCGATGGTTGCGTTCCCGGCCGAAAACATTAGGCTTTTCCCTTGAACATGTTGAATTCGCTTTGTGACATTTGCCAACCACGTGTCTATGTTTACATAGTGATTCTAAAAATAGCAACGCCATAAAAAAATAGCAACGCCATAAAAGGAAATGCTCAGAAGCCAATACCGAACCCTCATAGCCCTAGCGGTGGGTTCAAGAACCAAACTAGGAGAAAGCCCTCCTAAAAATAGTACGCTGACGTAGCTAAATGGGCGCAGTAGTCCATTCGGACATGCGCAAGAAGCTTCTACTGTGAATTTATCAACTTAAATGCATTATTTGAATTGAAGTCGTCACATCGAACTTCAGATTACCAATAGACTCAAATTGTTCTAAACATGTTTATCTATTGCAAGACGTTGACATTATCTTGATTTTATAATACTCAGCTGAGAAAAATGCAACCTTCGGCACAAAATTCCGGCAGTTTAGCTGATGCATGAGAGTAGATGCAGTTTGTTGAATCTTGGAATAAGATCGCGGAAAAATAATAACGTTATCATGAAGAAGGATATTCCTGTTGCATATAAACATTGTCGTACAACCGATAGCTGTCGGAGATTTTACTAAATCCTTTCGCCCAAAATATCTATGTTAACTTCTTTGTCTTCAAACCACTGTTTGCCATATTTGGTAGGAACCAATAGTTGTATTGTACGTGCGTCTAGTTAATACTGTGGTTTCCTTTTGTAGGCCTCCACCATGTCGACGTGGATGGCTTAATGTTTAAGGGAATTCCTATTATATTCCAAATAGGGCACCAACCATTCAAATTTCGTTCCGGACCTTTTCCACTGTATACATGTACATTGACTTCTAACAGACGTGGGTGACAGACTGGCGCGTAAGCAACGCGTCGGAAAGCATTCAACTAATCAATGAGGCGGTAGCATGGACCGAAACACCTACCGAACAATCTGATTTTCGGAACGCCAACAGGACGCGCTGCGTATGCACCAGCCTGTTACCGGCTTAAAGCTGAACTTAATAGATATAAACCCCAAGCGGCAGAGGTAGAAATTACGAACAGCCACAAGGCACTTCCAAACTACCTCTGAAAACAAAACACCCTCTCGGACGGTCACAGTTGGTTTCACTTGCCACTTGGTGTCAAAGGGTAATCTGACCTATACTAGGGGTATACAGGTACAAAGTTTCAGCTCAATAGCCCCAGCGGTTACGAAACGTGCCACCAAACGGCAAAATTCTGAACGTTGACATCTGTGACCTTTCAATCTGTGACCTTTCAATGTAGGTCAAATCAAAAACCCGTTGGATATGCCATGTATCCTTATTAGATGCACCTATGATAAAAAATTTGAGATGATCCAGTCAGTAGTTCAGAAGTTTTTGTCTTTTCGGTTTTGGCCACCCAGTGGCCAAGCCAACTATCGAATCGGACGAAAAATTGGTGTCATAGGTCATCTGACCTTGGGGTACATATGTTCCAAGTTTCAGGTCAATAGCCTCAGTGGTTACAAAACGTGCCCTGCTAATGGACGATGACGACGGACGCTGCACCACGACAACAGCTCACCCCAGGTGAGCTAAAAAACCCAAGAGATTATCTTCGGGTATTATGCTAGTTAGTTGCGAGACGTTACAAAAATATTGTGAAACACTTTGGATGCCTCTCGTCGGAACTGAGTCCCACCGATACAGTAGAGAAGAAAGTTGATGGTGTTGTTTGTGTAACTTAAAAGGCTTGCTACTGCATATAGGATTCGTATTGTATATCTGTATTTTTCGTAGCTGGCGTTGTCCAAGAGACCTGTAATAATGATGACGAGTGTAACAGGCAGGGTGAGCAAAATAAACGCTACACTTACCATGGTCAACATGTAGGTCATCCTCGTCAACTCAGCAGATGACTTGACATCCGCGACAGACTGATTAGTCTGCATCGTTCGACGCTTCAAGTGGCCTCTGACAATTGTGGCTAAAACGGCACAATTGCATGAAGTGATAACAAGAAATGGGAGAAATGACTGGATGAAAAGATCGGCCCAAGTCCAGACAGTATAGATAAAAAAAATATGCACCGGATTATTTTCCATGATGTTACATTCACCGTCCTGCCTTATTTGATAAAAGTACATCAAATGCGAGTTCAGCGCAGAGAGAATAATAAACAGACATGTTACAGCAATAGCAGTGGATCTCTTTGTACAAATGGTTGAAGCCTTTAAGGGATAACAAACTGATATCAATCTTTCAATTGTCAAAAACGCCACGTTCCAACTAGCGAACTGCACGGATAGGTACGTTGAGAAGGCATGTATCACACACACCCATGACGCTAACTTTAACAAATCTACTCCAAACCTGTGCATTGTCCAAAATCTTAGAAGTCCAGTCCATAACACAGAGCTGTCTGCTACTGCAAGTGTAATGAGTATCATCCTGGTCGATGCTTTCCCGAACTTTCCTTTCAGGAGGATGAAAATCGTCAGTGTGTTAAAGATAGTCCCTAATGCGATCAAAAATGGTGGTGCCCATCTCCAGAGCTGCGCCGCAACACGATACTGCCAGGGTTCACTCGGGCCTTCCTTCTCAGAAACTGATGAAGCCGAAATAAGAGAATCCCCAAAGGAATTGTTGTCGAACGATCCCAAAGATTTGGTTGTTGCCATTGGTCCACCGAAAAAAAGTTTAAAAAGTTGAAGTTTTGGGTTTATAGTCTGATATCAACTACGGTAGATGTTCTCATCCGACTTTACACTTTAACCCCAGTCTCTGCTGAAACCTTTCAATAGAACTCAGATGAGCTGCCCATTCAGCGCTACAATCGAGCATTTCCGACCCGTATCCAGTGAGGCAAAGAGACTTGCCCAAAGTCTCGCGCCCAGTGGGATTCGAACGCGGGATCTTCTGACCGCTAGTCGGAGACCCGAACCACTGCACCACCAGGCTCCTCAAGCAGTATTCATCTTTATTTATTGGCAGTCTTTCTGTTCCAAGTCAGCTTCAGGACCTACACATACAGCAAATAAACCAGAGGGTGTGATGATACAGACGGTCTTCTATTAGGGAGGTTCCGCATCGTCATGAATTACGAATCACGAAACGATTTCATGACGTTGATGACGTTATCTCATGACGCCGTTTCTACGTCTAAATCCGCGGTGGTCCGACCTTCGGCCTTGTGAAAGATGTCACAAGCTATCTTTAACACCACGTCATTTCCTTACACAAATATTTCAAGCATTTATTCCAGCGCTAAAGTGTGCCAGGGAGCCCCCTATATCCAATTGTCACTTGCAGGCTACGTTTAGAAAAGCCCCAAAATTAGCAATTCGTAATTCGTAATTCAATTCAATTCGTAATTCGTAATTCAAAATTAACAATTCGTAATTCTTAAAGTACCTACGAAGATTTACGGCCTTCCTCGTCAAGACGCAACGAATTTGCACGACGTCACGAAAGAGAAGCAACTTCACAGGTCAAAGTGATGACGTCATAGTCGAAGCATATTCGTATTTCGTAATTCGGAGACGTTGCGGAACCTCCCTATTATAAGTACAACAGAACGAATAACCATTCAACACGAATGCATGGAGTTGAACCGCCCCGTACGCCAAGTTATATTCAGCACTGAGTTCACCGGGTAGGAAAAACTCCGCGTTTAAGTGATCACGTAATACGCGAAAGGGGAATCAGCTCGTGGTCTGAGTGGGAGTTGGGCAATCTCATCCCTAGAGGCCACCTGCTCCTGGATTCGGGGTCGGTTGCACTTAACCTCTAGAAAAGATCGGTCGCCCCCAATAACAATATCAAGTTTGTGTGGTAGAGAACTTGCTCAACCTTCACGAGTACAAGTAGTTTTTGTGGGACCTATGCGAGGGAGAAGAGTGGATATAACAGAGATGGTCTAATAGTTTTCCCCAGAGCTGAACGTTCACAAGCTAATAAATACAGTACAGCAATAGACACAAAAAGCAGACAGACAGACACAGTGACCAGAAACAATATAGTTTGCGATACTACGGTCGCTTTCGGAAAGCTTCCCCCAGGAAGCTCGGGGAAGGCGCGAGAGCGTTCGGAATGGTACTGGCGGCCATCTTGGTTGTTTTTATGTCACTCTGAAGGGAGAATCGTGTAACCTGTCCCAGTTTATTCCTAAAACGTAGAGACAGACACAAAAAATCATCACTCCATGGCAAACGGTTCTGGAGTTATGGCGATTTAAGGGTAATTGACGGCCATCTTGGATTTCGATACCCCTGAGAAAGCGAGAGTCATGTAACATATGCAAGTGGATTACTTGACCCCTAAAACCTAGGGATAGACACAAAAACCATCACTCTGCGACAAAATGGTTCTCAAGTTATGCCGTTTGAGGAAAAGGGTCACGTGGTAAAAAGTGCGCCTTTGTCACCTTGTTTACCTTCGCAACGGATTTTAACTTATTTGGTATGTGAACCTTATACCCTCCAAAGGTATACCAAACATAGAAGTTTGGTGATATCGGCAACAATCTAGACCTAACTACTGTAGAGTATGCGATAACAAACAATGCTTTCGATCGTCTGTCGCTCGAAAATCGCGTAAATGGAGAGCCAGCCTAAGGCTAGGGATACACTGAACGCGATTTACCCATCGCGCGCGTTGTTTCTTTGTTATTTCATGCCGCAATGCCTCCGAAACAAAGAGATTCGCACGAATCTCTTTTGTTTCGGAGGCATTGCGGCATGAAATAACAAAGAAACAACGCGCGCGATGGGTAAATCGCGTTCAGTGTATCCCTAGCGTAAGGCCTGCTTTCCATTGCCGCGTTTTCGTGCGCGGAAACGCTCGAAAGCATTGTTTGTTTCCACTTCGTTGGTCACGGCGCGGAAAAAACAATGGTTTCGAGCGTTTCCGCGCACGAAAACGCACCAATGGAAAGCAGGCCTAAGCCTAGGGATACACTGAACGCGATTTACCCCATCGCGCGCGATTTTCGCACGGATCTCTTTGTTTCGGAGGCATTGCGGCATGAAATAACAAAGAAACAACGCGCGCGATGGGTAAATCGCGTTCAGTGTATCCCTAGCCTTAGGCTAGGGATACACTGAACGCGATTTACCCATCGCGCGCGATTTTCGCACGAATTTCTTTGTTTCGGAGTCATTGCGGCATGAAATAACAAAGAAACAACGCGCGCGATGGGTAAATCGCGTTCAGTGAATCCCTAGCCTAAACGCGATTTACTCATCGCGCGCGTTGTTTCTTTGTTATTTTATGCCGCAATGCCTCCGAAACAAAAGAGATTCGTGCGAAAACCGCGCGCGATTGGTAAATCGCGTTCAGTGTATCCCTAGCCTAAGTGTACACGTTCAGGCGTAGCGAGCATAAAGGGGTCGTAACCCTACGTCTGGCCTAAGCCAGGCGTAGTGCTCGTTGTGGCCCTTGCACTACGCCTGGTTTAGGCCTGACGTAGGGTTACGACCTCTTTATGCTCGCTACCCCTAGTCCTTTGAAATAGGCCTAGGAGTTATTGTTGGTAGATTCCTTCCGCGTTTGCGCAATCAATAATCAACAATATCCACTGCTTTTCGCATGAATAACCAGACGCCCCATGTTGTAATTCTGGCCATAAACACAAGAAAATGACGGGCAATCAGGGCGTTTGGTGGATCACGTAATCTAGGCCTATTTCAAAGGACCTGAACATGTGAACTCAGTGATTTTCCACTCGACCAGGTTCGCGGGCCGTTTGCTTATCGCATAGGCCCCTTTTAGCCTAAGAATCCATTCACGCGATTTTCGTACGGCGCGATGTCGCATCCTTTGTCCACGATCAACGCGGCGGAAACAAACAAATGCTTTCGAGCGTCTGCGGCAAGAAAATCGCGTGAATGGATTCTTAAGCTGCTTTTCCACGAGGCGTTTGCGGGCGCGGAATAGGAGGCGGGCGCAAGTGGAAAAAATCTATCCAACGTATTTCCCTTTAGCTGTTTCACTCGCACCCGCTCCCGCCACCGAAACCGCGTCCGCAAACGCCTCGTGGAAAAGCAGCCTTCGCCTAAGCCTAGGGATACACTGAACGCGATTTACCCCATCGCGCGCGATTTTCGCACGAATCTCTTTGTTTCGGAGGCATTGCGGCATGAAATAACAAAGAAACAACGCGCGCGATGGGTAAATCGCGTTCAGTGTATCCCTAGCCTTAGGGCTGCTTTCCATTGGAGCGATTCCGCGCGCGATTTACAAGCGCGGAGGCAAGCGAGACGCCTGCGAGTTTTGTAACCGTTTCCATTCACGCGTTACGATACAGAAGGTTTGCGCCGAATTGGTACTGCTATCGCGTACATACCGGTCTTTTCAACATGGCTCAAAAATCAAAAAGCGCAGCCTGCTTTCCATTGGAGCGTTTCAGCGCGCGAGTTACACGCGCGGAGGCAAGCGAGACGCGTACGAGTTTTGTGACCTTTTCCATTCACGCGTTACGACACAGGGTGGTTGGCGCCGAATTGGTACTGCTGTCGTGTTCCCCTGACGATCTGCGGCCGCGTACATACTTTCAACATGGCTCAGAAACCATGGGTCATATGAATAAAGACGAGCAAATGCTTTTACTTCATGTACAGCATTGCCTAATACATTTGTAGTGCAAAATTCAAGTAAAAGCATTTGTTACTCTTTATTCATATGACCCCATGTTCCAGTTGGAAAAAAAGTCGATTCGACGTCGACTTTTTTTCCCGCGCGCGGGCCTCTCACTCGCGAGAAAGCAAAGTCGATCCCCTCGTGCTGATCTCGCGATTGCCAAAACGCTCTCATGGAAACAGCCAATGAAAATGGATTGGATCGACTTTTCCGCACAGAATTCCGCACGCGGAAACGCTCCAATGGAAAGCAGGCAGGTGCGAGCAAAAAAAGGCGATTTGAGATCGACTTTTTTCTCCGCGCGCGGGCCTCTCGCTCCCGAGGAAAGAAAGTCGATCCTCTCGCGCTTGTCTCGCGATTCCCGAAACGCGGTCATGGAAACGGCTAAGTGAAAATGAATTGGGTCGACTCTTCGGAACAGAATTCCGCGCACGAAAACGCTCCAATGGAAAGCAGCCCTTACACTACGTGTTTTCAACCGTGCTCGATCCGGTGTAGCAGTAAATAGTGTGCCCCTGTAAAAAGTGTCCACTTCTATGGTTGAATGACGGATTAAGCGGCATGGGTATAGAAACCATGTCAGAGATTAGAATGTAACAATAGGATCTTTTGTTCCCCGGACAGTTTTTCCTAGGACATTCTTTCCCTTCACACCTGGGTCGAGCACGGCACGGCAAAAAAGGTGATAGTGTAAATGGGTTGGCACGGCACAACTGGGCTCGGCACGGTGCTACTTTCATCCGGGCCGAACCCCCCAACAGGAGGAGGGTTCGACCCGGGTCGAGCACGGTTCCGCTGGAAAACTGCACAGTGTACATGTAAACACGCTACTGGGCTCGGCCCACTTGAATGACTCGCCTTTAGTGAATGCGCATGCTCATTTATCGGCCTTGAACTCAATACGTCATTGCCGCGAATGATCATGGGCGCAGCCATATTGAAAACGCCGGAGATTTCGTACCTCCACAGAAAGGAGAGCCGGCGATTCAGATATTGGCGCGGTTATCATAGTGCAGTGTAAATGGGGTAAAATGCTCTTTCTGAGACGGGCCTGGCCCGGGTCGAGCACGGCACGGTTCATCCGGGGCAAAATTCTGCGTAGTGTAAAGACGGCTATAGTCTACAGTATATGCGACAGAAATGCCTTTTTCGGATTTTTTTGGTTGACCTTGCCCTCTAACAATGACCTTGACCTCGGACAAGAGTATCATTAGCATAATTGGATATAGCATACCTGAAAACCTAGAAATTGACGTTTTGTTTTCATTTTAAATTTCGTGTGATATGAAGATACACCAAATTGAATTCCCCTTGAATGTTCCACAAATTGTCGCCATGGCAACAACAGGCGCCATTTAAAAATGATACCATAGCAACGAAGGTCTATGCTGGCGACCGCTGATCGATTCTAGCGATATCTGTGATTTGCGGTTAGTGCCCTCTAGTGACAAGTTTGGGAGTCTGGACGATGCATCTCCTAACACCTTCTTTGTTCTGATGTCGTACGTCAGTCAAGATGACAACTATCTGTGCGGCAACACGACAACTTTTGATGACGTATTCCACAGAGAGAGGACCGCCTTATCTTGTTTTCGTCGTCATCTTAGTTTTTTTTTTGGGGGGGGGGGGGTCTCAGCTTCGCTTGTTGTAGTAATGATAATGATAATTTATTCTACAGTGTCTCTCAGAAAGAATTCATAATAAATAAATAAATTAATTAATTAATAAATAAAATGGTCAATAGTTGGCCTTCTCAGACTGTACGGGCCATATTTTCAAAGCTGTTTTAACGCTAAAATGCATTTTAGTCCAGCACTTGCATGCTTATATGCATGCACCTAAAATGCATTGTAGCGTTAAAACAGCTTTGAAAATATGGGCCTAAAGGTTTAATATGAAACATCACTGTTCTAACTCGGCAGATGTACATCTCAGAGCCTAAGATCATGATTAGCTCTGTCTCTAGGATGCGAACCAGATTTTTTAAAGCCCCACTGTATTTGAATTATACGGTAGAGCCTATGTTCGGAATGTTTGACGAATGTAGGTAGAAGTCTCATAATCTCGTGGAGGTCCCTAAAATGCTTGCTTGATGCGTACTACTTCAGAGTATCAGGGCCTAGTTTTCACGCATTGATAACACTACGACGGTCGAATAACAAAGCTCGAATGTATTCAGCTGTAGCATAGTTAGATGTTGTCGTATGAGCTGAACTGTATCAGTCCCGGTATCATGGCCCGAGACGGAGTCGAAGGCCATGATACAAGGGACTGATACAGCTCAGCTCATATGATGATATTTGTATAGTGTAAAAATAAAAGGATCTCACAAAGATAAAGTAAAGACGGTCATACGTTAATGAGAATTACAACAATTTTTATTTACGTTTCTCGCATAGACTTTTTGAAATAGTTGAAATACAACATCTCTTGAAAATAACTGAAACGTCATTCAATAGCCGTGAGAAACAGTTTGTTTCATCTTCAATCATGACTGTGTCCTGTTTCGTTGCAAACAGGGATTGTTGTTCAGGCATACTTGTTGTTAAAGCTGATAGTGATTGATCCGTGGGCAGTTATTCCATTGAGGAAGGAAGGAGGGTTTGAGAAGTTGGCGTACTGCTGCGGAATGTTGACAGTCAGATCTGTAGGTGGTGAGTGCTGGTACCTGTGGCTGGACGTTGACAGGCTGCAGAGAAAGATCTGCATCCAAGATGGACTGAATAAGCTCAGTGTCAGTCAACTCAAATAGGTCATCAAGGATTGGTGGGTTTGATGAAGCTGCATTGGTAGTGGTGGGGGTGTAACATCAGTTGAACTCAAGCTCTCTACTGTCAAAATGTGACTCATGGATTTCTGCTGATGAGTGCAGACGGTTCTGTATTCGTTCAGAGATGCCACATTTTTACGTCCCGACAGCTGCTGGACTTTGGCCTCATGAACATCCGCATCGAGACGAGTTGTGAGGGCAGTGCTTCTGACGGAATGGTTTGTGTGTCTCCCTTGCAAACGAGCATCGTGGCACATCTGCGTGAACAGGCTGCTGATCTTCATTTCCCCATAGAAGCATTGGCATACAAACATCATTTTGGGTTTCCTCACTGGAGTCAGGTAAAACCTGCTGTCATCAGCTCTGCAGTCTGGTGGTCGGTGGTCACTAAAGGCCTTGTAGACCTTGACCGGGCAAAGATCATTTCCTGGAGGTACAAAAGAAATATTTTTTTCCGATTTCATCACCTTGAATCTATATATGTATTCAACTTGCAAAGCTTACACCCATGACATCCTTTCTATTTAGTACACATTTTTAA
>NMRB01000687.1:78358-96732 GCA_002633025.1 Notospermus geniculatus | reverse complement strand
GATGACGTGTTCTTTACCTGGATAGGCGTACATCCTTGGTGGGAAGGCACGTACATCTCATCTTTCTCCTTGGCGGGTTTTGGAGGACCTTTCTTTGAATTCGACCCATTCAGCATTAAATCACGCCAATGCATTTGAACATGTTCATGAATGCCTCTCAATCCAAAATGCAGTGTGCAGTGTGTATTCTGCAGGCTAACTGGTATTTCCGGAAAAAAAGATATAACTATTCAATATAAACTTGGCCAACAAAAACGCTTATGAGAAAATTTCTTTAGATTTAACTTGGCCTATGTCAAGACCCACATCCTTGCTTTTGTTTGTAAACAGAAGCACTTTTGCACCATCTGATTACCATGATAATGGGTCATATGACCCGAGCGTGACCTGAACTGATGCGGGAAGATGGGCGACTTCAAGATGAATGACTGCTCACGTAATTGTTCTCGTGGATTTTATAGTTCAGTGGTCATGACACACCCTGTAATGTGTGTCAATTTAGAATATAGATATCATAGAATGAAGTAACATTGACAGACAGTGCCAGTAGGAGTAATTGATGTCAGATACGGTAAGATGAGCAGTCGAAAAATAGGCTCTGACTCTGGGAATCCCCGTGACGCGTGCATTGCACATAGGCCTACATCATACACACGGCATCATCATGATTGTAACTACGGCACTTTAGGCTGTCAAGTGGCATTTTGTGATGGTGATGGGAATGGTACAAAGGGACCAAGTGCTAGGCCTACCTGTTCCTAGCACTCCTTCTCTTCGAAGTTTACCGATGTCATCGCCGTTCACTGGCTGGGCGTTCACCTTTTTATTATTACCCAGTCCACTTTGTTCAGCAATCTTTTGCTGGGGAGCACATCCCTTGACTGGCGAAATTCGTCGCTCTTGTTGATGTTCTTCTGGTAACCCTTATCAAGGAGGTATCTCCGAATTGAATTCAGCTTAGACTGGATGGTATCTGGCTCATATTGTGTTCCATCTGCTTTCTGGATCGCAATCGTGAAGAGGGACAAATACATGTATCTATCCATTTTCTGTCGGGGGAATTTCTTCTGGAGGCCTGTTTTCGTCTTTGGTTTCCAAGAAATCTTTCAGGAGTTTGACATCTCTAGCTATCTTTCGCCAAGTCTTGGTATTCTTCTGCTGTTCAGTTAGCTTCCTGGTATCTTCATAACTGACTTCTTGAAATCTTTGGATACTTTCTTCTCTTTCTTCTTTCTCGTCTCTTTCTCTCATATTTGCTTCCATTGTCACTATTCGGTCAGCCAGGGAAGCAGCAACCCTTTCTCCATGCTTTCCTCCATCTCTGAGACTGAGCACTGAGATGTCGCTGACTGTGTTTGCAGTCGTTGGCAAGGCAACCTGTGTTGTGAATCCTCAGCCAATCAGGGCGCTTTGAGGCTGGACCGATACGTATCCAACAGACAAAATCTGTATCGGTCCTGATTTTGCCATCTGGTTCTCACCAGTCTATCTGTCCTGACGGTCATCTAGCCTGGTTGGAATCCACCACATTTCCCGTTTCTGAGGTGGTGACAGCCTCAGCCAATCATCGGGGCACGAAGGAAAATCGACGCGCCAATCAAAATCCGTGTTACAAATTCGAGCGTGAAGAGCAAAGAAAGTGTCCAACGGTCATTTGTTTCGCAAGTTCTGATTGGCTCGGAGGCGGGGTCAAGTAGGGGTTAGGTTCATTAATAATTTATGCATTAACGGAAAAGATGACACGATTCGGACAAGGCTAAAGACGGAGTTCATACGGAGTCGATAGCCTTGTTTGGACAAGATGGATTTTGCTGGCCTGATACGGACTCAACAATTCAAATTCCGTATCAGGCCTGATTTTGGTGGTTGTATCAGTAAAGCAGGTACCAGTATCAATCAGGCTTGGAAATCAAAATAAGCACCATTTTTACACTATATATATGATACTGCATTTTACAATGCACTAACGTCGGAATGTTGATGCTAGAAATCCTCCGCAGACATCAATCCAACAAACGGCCACGTGCACGTCACGTTACCTCACTTTCGAGTCGTTTACCAACAAGTGCATGTCTGATATCTGGCATTCCGTGTCGGAAAATTCTGTGATACTTACCAGTTATCCCATCGTACACCGAAACGCCCCTTATCGACGGAGTCCTGGGCGGATAAGGCCCGAGCTGTCACTTATCTGTACGAGTAACCCGAAGGGGACTCAACGCCTCTACGCAGAACGTCGTCCACAGAAGATGGGTGAAGTCCTTCGAGTACGTAAAGTGACAAAATTCAATGTATCACTTCAATAAATTGAGACCCTCGGGGTAGGTGTGCCCTGATTTATAGGGTACCTCAAAAGAAATCAACCATTTTTTTATCTGCTGCGTTAGTGCCACACCCAAAGATAGCGATGTAACTCGCAGAACTTTACAGTACGCAGCGTAAAAAGTGCAATGTAACAGTTTACCTCCGCGCCGTGTAAATATTACTGCCGATGACAGTGGAACAACGGATGGCATCGATCCTGTCGATGGTTTGTCTAATTCACAGGGGCTGTCGTTCGTAAGTTCTATATGGCTTGTTGGCATTGCAAATCTGGTATCCGTTATGGAAAAGTCTCCGTTGAGGTAATCGTAGCCTAATATCAGCCGCTCGAAAACCACCTCTGGCGAAAATCAGAGTAGGCTACTGCTGATCGATCAGGTTGGCCGGTTAATTTTGTGTATTTTTTGATCATTAAATGACTTGAGGAACCGAGCGGAAGGATTTTTTTCTGCTACGTATATAATTATGATATCGTACGACTCAATGCATAGTAATACAGAGTTTAAAGAGATCACACGCTAACGATAACGTTTACGTTAACACTATTTCATGTAAAAAAATATCGTTAACGTAAATGTTATCGTTAGCGTAACTCCCTAACAACATAACAGTATGGCCTTATGTACAGGTGTAATATCTATAAGCGACTCTCTGTGTGAATTGCACCGTACCGCCCTACTGAACAGTCATTCCAAATGCTAAGAAACACTGAAAAATGGGGAATACTGGCGGATATTACACTGGTTAAGCCAGCAGCCCACACCCACTTACTTTCTGGCAGTACAACTTAAACACAGTGATACTTTCTGGCAGTACAACTTAAACACAGTGGGCCATATTCATAAAAGGTGTTTTTCTCTTTGACGCGACTAACTAGCAAAAACGCTGACTAAACAGGGGATAATCGCACGTTCAAGTTAGACAGCATTTCATAAAGAGTGATTAGATCACCAGACGTTTAACCAACGTACAAAAGTAGACACCTGCGTGCAAGTAACAAAAGAAATGTTAAACGTCCCAAGGGGCTTGTTTATATCGCGTACAAACTGTCATTTCGCCTAAGGCGCGCTGAAGCTTCGCAATGAATCCGCTCCGTATCCTCGAATTGGGTGCAGAGGAAGCGTGGGAAGAGGCAGAACGAAAACCGCGTGTTGATTTGCGTGTTTTTACAGATCATACAAATCCGGGAATCACGTGCGACAGCATCCCATGCCACTTGCTTCTTCTTGGCTGTAGCATCTGGACGTTTGTTTTCAATCACATCTTTCCGAATGTTTCAGCCTCAATTAGCCACATCCGCTAATTGGCTGCAAAATTGTCAGCTCGTTTTTTCGACATGTTGGGCTGTTAAGCCTGTAGTTCATACTCCGACGCAAAACCATCGGCGTCCGGCGCGCAATCAAAAATATGGTGCCATGTATGACCGGGACCTTTGTTCTGACATGTTACGTACTTCGTTACATGATCCTTCAGTGACTGGGGAATGCCCGCAGCAAGAAAACCGGTGATTAAGCGGGAAGTTAGACGCGGACAGATAAACGGCCGATCATCTCTTGTTGTGAATTGCGATCATCAAGGGTGTTTATCCACACGCGTACAAACCTGTTTTAACCACCATACTAAAGTTATCCGCGTCAAAGCTAATCGCGCGATGATCACCCTTTATGAATACGGCCCAGTGATTTCTATGGCGGAGTAGTTCTACTCTACATGTGCATTGGTCGCACCCTACTAAACAGAATCTCTCTTGGGTGCTCTAGGGTATTCTTGGGTGTTCTTGTGTGGACTGTTCCAAAATACCCATTGAGTGAAGGGTGTTCTAGGGTATCTAGGGTGTCCGGGTACCCCAGAGATACCCAAGAACACCTTAGAGCACCCTTGAGTCAATGGGTATTTTGGAACAGTCTACCCCAAAACACCCAAGAATACCCTAGAACACCCAGGAACACCCTAGAGCACCCAAGAGATTAAGTAAGGCTCCTCACAGTTATGTGACACAGGTAAAAAAGGCCATCGAAATCAGCTCTCTCGCCATAACTGTAGATGTTACTTTTGGTCACCAGACCACCAAATCATGCATCAAAACAAGCGAATGAGCACATGTTCTGAATCACAGAGCAACACTCAGTCAAACAAGAGCAACGCAAAGCGTGTGTAAATCCCACCGAACGAATGTTGCCTTTCCTGAAATGTCGCGAGCCGAAAGGGATATTCGAGTCAAAAGTCACAGGGGCAATGTCAAAGGTACTATCACGACGGCTATACATAGTGCGCAACACACCTTCGACTGCTCACACAGGCTTCCCTGAAAATACTGACCGAAAATCTGTCCTTTTTGCCAAGTTATAGGCCGGATGGAATATTTGTGTCAAAGGTCACAAGGTCAAGGGTCACATCGCGACGGTTGCAGTGCGCGACACACCTCTGACTGCTCGCACACCTTCCCTGAAAATACTGACTGAAAATCTGCCTTCGTTACAAAGTTATAGACGAAAGGGATATTTGTGTCAAAGGTCACAGGGTCAACGTCAAAGGTCACATCACGACGGGTGCAGTGTACGACACACCTTTGGCCGCTAACACAACTTGCCTGGAAATACTGATTCAAAATCTTGGTTCGTTGCAGAGTTATAGGCCCGGACGGACGGCCGGACGGACGCACGTACGCACACTAGGGGTTTCTCTATATCCCTACCGAGCTTCCGTTCGGTGGGATAATAAGACCATTTTACATAAAACTGAAGGTACACGCAGTGCATTTCTAGCGGGTGATCTGAGTACATGGGCGTACCAATCAAACGTCTGATTTCACCCAGAAAATGCCACTTTTCCCGCAAAAGGAACATTCATCAAAACACGTGAAAGCGATTTTTGTCAGGTCCAGGCCCCTGCTGCTACACACACTTGGACATTCGATTCCCCAAAAATTCGAAAAACACTAGGTCATCATGGGGTTACAGGCATTTATTTTGCGCCGAATTCCTCTCACCAGATCGCATGCCAGATTTCTGGGGAATCTCTGGCAACCGAAGAACATTCAGTGCGACCACGTCCGCCTGCCTCATCAGAAAATCATTACGCCTGCAGTACTCTGACTTGTTGCAGACAAACCGGCATTGATTTACCTTGTGAAAAATGTTATACTGCATGATTTCTGCCAGAAATATTTTTGAGGGTACTAATTTCTTCAAAATTAGCAAAAACCTCATGAAATTAAAGAAAACAGCCCTTTTCTGTTCCTTTGAGGGTACTAACATGGTACCCTTAGTACCCTCTGGCGGGAACACTGTCTGCATAACAAACATACTAGATTCACATGCACCACCAAAATTGAATGCCAACTTATATATCATATGCAATCCCATTATTAAATACGTGCTACTTGAGGGGCTGGACTACTCCATGAACTGCGGAGTGAATCCATCATATAATATATGTAGGACGAGGCTTCCGTGTCGACGTGGGTTAGTCGATGCTGCGATTACGATTGGACATGTCTCAACGTTGAAAATGCATCAGATGTTTTCGGCTTTTTCCACCGGAAAGTGCCCACTGGCTCTAATTCACAACAGAACCACGTCACCGCTATTGCGATGGTGTCTCGGCAAGGCAATGATCCATACGTGACGTCAAGATGAATGCGGTAGTCAAGGGTTTTCCTCTGACGTCGCGAATGACCAGGGTGTCATTGACAATTCATGTCAAAAGTAGAAATAAACGAGAAAATAAATTCGCTGAATAGTGAATTTGATGACCGCCACCTAGACGTACCAGAGTTAACATGTTTCTCCATTCTTGGGACTGGATATGTGAAGTGTAAGTGTTAAGTGTTAGTGTAACATATCTGTCACAGATCCCTAACACTAACCACCAATTCTGACATCGAGACAAACACCGATCTAACATAGCTGTTGGCGTTCGATATCTGTTAAAAAAACACATTCTGTAACAGCTTCGATAATAAGCAAGAAGTCAATCTCAAGAATTCACGAATTTTCGACCCCAACCGGGGTCTTTTTCAAGTGGAACTTTACAATCTGAAACTCGAGAAAAGACTGAGTCTTTTCGAGAAAAGACTAAGTCGAGAAAAGGTTGAGCCTTTTCTCGAGTTTCAGATTGTAAATTTCCACTTGAAAAATACCCCGGTTGGGGTCGAAAATTCGTGAATTCTGGAGATTGACTTCTTGCTTATTATCATTTTGTGTGTCAATTTTGTGCTATTCTGTATCTTGGCTGTAACAGCTTCGGTAACAGTTGGTGTTACACATAACATATCTGTTACAGGACATGTTAACTTAAAGCGGTTTGCTCGTCCTGACTGAAACTTCGTGACCTAGATAATAAAACGTCCCGTTTTATTGCTCCCCATTTCATTCATAAATCGGCGGGATCTTGAAACTGCCGTACGAGTAATTTACGCACATTCGTCTCATTGACAGTGTCATTATCCAATTTGTTTTTGTGTAACCTNNGTACTGGTTATTCATGACATTGTATTGCAAAAAGTAACAGGCATTGAGAAAGAACTTAGTAGCCTTTGTCATCTTTGTTTGAAGTTAACCAGTGCATGAATTGGTCACTAAAGCCTCCACACACTTGAAAAATTATTATGTAACACTTTTGCCACATAGGACTCAGCGCTGTTCTATAGATCTATGGATTTTGTGTGCACTGACGGCCTACACAAGGAACATGAAGTATAGGGACCGTCTCATAAGTTGTTGGCAGTGGAAGACAAGTGGTGTTGATATAGCTTTACAAAAACGTCAATTTTTCAAAAACTAAATGGCCGATTTTGACAGTAACTTGCTAAATCACCTTTATTTTGGCATAACTTCATTCTAGCCAAGGAATTTTGGTGAAAAATCCAGAAACCAAAAAGTTTTTTTTGGGACCTTTTTTCAATGACAGATTACGCAATGAAGAAGTGAGTCTTGTGCAAAAACATTGATGCCCAGTTGTAGTCAACAAGATTTCTGACTTTATGCAGAAAACCGCATTTAAATAGGTTTGATGGTTTATGAGATATTTGAGATAATCGGTGTTGATATTAATACGAACAAGACTGTACATGTATTACCCTTGCTGTTGAACACTTTGTGAATAAAGTATTCTGATTCGAGTAGAATTTAGAAATGTTAAGTGGTTAAAGGCGGTGTTAAACTTCCAAGAGGTCAGAGCTGTCTGTTAGCGTTAACACTCATCTTTATTTGGCTCGATGTTAAAGAAAGATGGTTAACGCCTGATTTGCAAGTTATCTCTCTTCAGAGAGCCGAAAACATACCAGGAATTGCTTTGTGATGTAATAAATTCATGGAGACACCTAACTAAGAATGACAACAGCCTGTTAACACCATGTTAACCTGTATCACCAAACAGGGCTTTCAATTTCCAGGTAGAACTACCGTTAAACGGTAGCGCCCAAATTAGCCGCGCCCAAAATAAAAAAAATTGAAAAAAACAAATTTTGAAGAAAAAAAATTTTTTTGATTTTTTTTTTCTTCGTTTCGCTGTCTTACGAGCATGACGGGAACGAAATCAATGATTTTTGCAATGATAGGGCCGATGAAGGGCCCGGAGCTAGCTCCGAAGTGGGCAGTATAGTAGGCTACTAAGGGCGACGTCCGCTTTGGAAATAACATCTGAAAGTGTAAAAACAACTGTGGACAACTGAGAAAAGATTTGACAATAAAGATTTTATTTGTGAGCATCACTGAATCTTGCTGTTTTTTCTTATCAGATGTCTTCATATCATCTGTAGCCATCACGTAAGGCAGGCGCGGCCGCGCAAAAATGCGCCCAAAATAGCCTCTTGAAAATAGCTGGTATGCCCTCATCCCGGAAATTGAAAACCCTGCAACAGCCTGTGTACATGATGCTAACAGGCTGTTGCTGATACAGGTTAACGGGAATGTTAAGAGATTTGTTACACCAACGTCTTACGTAACAGACACCGAATTCTGATCTCACCTATCGCGCTAGCCGGCAGATTTGGTAGAAAATCATGCCACATTCGGTTAATAATGCCAGCTGGTTTAATTCCAGCCTTTCGCCAATGGCAACAATCATAATATTGCAGATCGTGACGAACATTGAACGAGATCCATCCAGTGGTACATATTTGCAAACCGCGCCCAGAAGTTGAAAATTGGAGAGATTCATAGAAAGAAAGAAATCCTGCGAAATCAATACGTCCTCACCCTGTGGGATGGAGGCCATAATTAAAACTCGAATGAAACGCAAGGATCCTACATGAAACATCTTCGATGATCGAAGGCCGATCTGCTATTTTGAATGTGACAATACTCGCACAATGTGTGACCGATCTCTTAGATATTTTGCAGACTTGTTGAAGATACCCTGAGGTTACTCTGTGAAAAATTCCAATGAATTCGGTTCATCTGTCGCTGAGAAAGTACTTGTCAAAAAGCGGTTCTCACTTTTTTTGGGACACCCGATATATAGGTAGTTTTCGCAAAGCCCCCGAAACACCAACGCGAATGTCTATCATTTTGTTCGCTGCTTTCTTCGTGGCATCGAGTCTTTCGTTCCGACAGGGGGTTTGACGATGCGCGGAATATCGGAAATTGGTGTTCTTCGCCTTTTTTCACCCACAAATGACGACCGACTCTGACATCACAATCGAACCACGTCACCGCCGTATGGGGGAGCGTCACGATTACGCAAAGATCCATACGTGACGTCATGACAAATGCGGTAGTCATGGGTTTCCCTCTGACGTCACGAATGGCCACAGCGTCATTGACGATTCAAGTCAAATTGAAACTCGAACGAAACACAAGGACTCCTGCATGAAAGGACAATTCACTCACAACTTAGGGTTTAAAGAAATTTATTTACTAAGGTGTTAAAAGTAGGCGCCAGTCACCTCGTGATGTAACAACCCGCAGATACTATACTAAATTTCAGCATAAGAAATCATACTCCAGCATGGACTTGAACCTATAAACTCTGCCTAGTTTCGGACGTTTTCGGTTTTCTTAGTTGTTGCTACATTTTATCAGCAACTTCCGAAAAGTTGGAAAATGCAACGCTTTGAATGCCTCTCGTCGGAACTGACTCCCACCGATGCAGTAGAAAAGGAAGTTGATGGAGTTATTCAAGTAATTGAAAAGGCTTGTCGAGGTATAAACAATTTCTATTGTGTGAAAGTTTTGTTCGTAGGTGGTGTAGTCCATTAGACCTGTGACAACATAAAAGACATTGACAGGCAGTGTGAGGAGAATAAACATTACACTGACGATGGTCAACATGTAAGTCATACTCGTCAACTGAGATGACTTGCCGTCCGGGACGTTCTGAATGTTTTGCATTTTTCGTCTCGTTATGTGGCCCTTGACAACAGTGGATAAAACGGCACAGTTACAAGAAGTAATCACAAGAAATGGTAGACCAGACTGTATCAGGAGATCGAGCCAAGTCCAGACACTGAAAAAGAAAAATTCGTCTGCTGTATGGTCTGAGTCGACAAAACAGTCACCGTCTTCCAAAATAGTGAAGAGGTACATGAAATGCGAATTCAGGGCTACAAGAAAGATAAATAGGCATCCAAGAGCTATAGCGGTGGATCTCTTTGAACAAATAGTTGATGCTTTCAATGGATAACAAACAGATATCATTCTTTCAACTGTCAACAATGCCACGTTCCAACTGCCAAATTGGAAAGCGAAGTACGTTGAGAAGACGTGAATCTTACAAATTGCAGACGCAGAGTCTCGCAAATCTACTCCAAACCTGTCCCTGATCCAGTGTCGTAGAAGTCCAGTCCATAACACAGAGGTATCTGCTACAGCAAGTGTGATAAGTAACATCCTGGTGGATGATTTCCCGAATTTTCGTTTCACGAGGACGAAGATTGTTAATGTGTTTAATGCGGTCCCTAAAGCAATCAAAAATGGCGGTACCCATTTCCAGAGCAGCACCGAAAGGCGATATTCCCAGCTATCATTTAGGTCTTCCTCATGAGATACTGTGGAAACCAGAATTAGTGAAGTCACGATTGGATTTTTGTCGAACATTCCAGGAGGTTTGAGTGAAGTATTTTCTCCCGCGTGAGTAATCTTCATCATGATTTGATGGTGGTCATTCCGCCAGTTTCAAAACGTATTACGTGTATTTCATTCAACAAATCAATGATATTGTGTTTGACACAGACTGTGTCAACTTGTAGAACACAGCGAGATGATTCAAGACGAGAAAGTGAGGGACACGATATTGACACTCTTTGTCGACAGCCGGCGCTACCGGCGGTGATTGCGTCATTCTCCTATACCATAGTTTTGCCTTTCGCCCCAGTGTTGAAGAATGTATGATTACAATACAATGCACACGTAGGTACCCTAGGAACATTAGTTACTCTTGGGCGAGGTTGATAAGCGGTACTTTAACAAATTGTCAATAGAGGTCTCCCTTATCGCGGGCATGTTTTAGGTTTAGCGTAGGAAAGCGAAGGAACACAGTTGCTCTTTAAGCTGAAATGTCCCGTACATGATAATTCACGAGACAGGTTAGGCTAATTATTTACATGCCTACCAGCAAAAATATACAGCATAAAGGCGGTGACACTGGCACCTAAGCAACGCGTCGGGAAGCGTTCAACCAATCAGGGAGGCGGAAACACGGACCGAAACACCTACCGAAGAATCTGATTTCCAGAACGCCTGCAGCACGCGTCGCGTACACTCCAGGCTGTCACAGGTGTAATGTGTGAGAATGCCCCCGTATGACAATGCCCGCTTTAATTGTTCGGCGGACACTCAAATACAGAAAGACATGTTTATCAGTGCCTCCCTCATTGTCACGTTGCCGCTTATTCCGTCAATCTTTTGTTCGGGGGCATTGGCAAACGGGGGGCAGTGAAAAACATTACACCGGCATTAGCCCTGTCTGTGATAAAACAGAGAGTTAGTCGTTCATGCACCGCTGCCTCGGGTAAACAACTGCCAATGGATCGAACAACTAATGACAAGATGACGTATCAGATTTTTGTTGTTCCGGTCATAATTCCAGCTGATAAAATATCAAACTGTCACTGGGGTTGTTTTAACCCCTTAAAATTGGACTTAAGGACCTGGATATTGAATCTTAAAGCCACACTCTATTCAATTCAGAAAGTGCTTACATTCGCTGACGTTAGTGCAGTACGTGCTACATGTACTCTGCTCTATCTGAATACACTAGAGCTCGGCCTGTAGTTTTTTAATCTGTGCTGAAAACTAGGTCTTGATTCTTTGAAATACTACCAGGCAAGCATTTTGGTTACCTTCTCGAGGCTATGAGACCTCCACCCGCATTCTCCTAACACTCTGAAAATACCGTAAAATTTAATACAGCGGGGATTTAAGGGATAAATACAGAATTTTATAGTCTTGATTTTTCGTCTGTTAAAATATATCCAGGTGATTTCCATCATGTGCTCCACGGAGAACCCTGTAAAAGTGTAATCTACATGTAGGCCTAATGTAGAATTTTCTATAAATTGAAACTATAGTATACGGGTCCGACTTTGCCATAAACTTAGTATATACATAAATGTAGAGGAAAATGTACGTGAATTGGAAAAACACGCTTTTCACGAGAGTTTCCAACAGATTTTTTTTGTATCTTCATGTGTTGATTCCCCATGGTATAGGGCAATACCTACTACATGTTTTACCTCGAATAATTGTACCTTTAAACCCATACTATGTCTTGGAGGACAATGTGAACTGTGTCATTGTTTTCCTAGATCTACACGTAATATCACATACCAGAAGCTGCTCCCTTCTTGACTGCATGTGTAACTACATGAAGATCAAAACTGCCGTTAATCCAGTCCACACAGTTTGTTATCCAGAGTGTTAACCAAGGCAAATGCAGGATTCCGTCATGACAAACAAAGTCTCTCTCAGAGAAAAATACACCTAAGGCAAATATTTGAGTATCGATCAAGTTAGCCGATCAAATTAGTATAAGTGTACGTATTTTTGCTATCATTAAAATCACAGGGAGCGAGGAACATATTTTGTTGCTCTCATCTCATTATGATATTATCATACACAAGCCTGTAATAGGAACCACACTCTAAACACTGTCTGTCTGGCAGTAGGCCTATAAAGTATGATTCACCCTAACTTTAACATGGGCAAAGTGCCAGGTAACAAGTAAGCCAAGTAACAGACAGCACAAGTGAACACAATGATTAAACCGCTAACCACAGTATTTACCAGTTGACTTAGCACTAGTCTGGTTTCCTGGCCTGCTGTATGGCGGCGCTGACTGATGGTGCGATACAGAGGTCAGGCAGGCGCCGCGTTGATACTGATCACGTGATCTGAAAATTGTCAGGATCCTGACAATTTTGCAGTGACGTCACCTAGGTCACCATGGTCACATGCATGAATCCGCTACATGGGACTCAAGCCGCTTATGTGGCGTTTTAACGCTACAGTTTCAGAATTTTCTCTCTTGCGATGCCTGTGCAGACCGATGCAGAGGCAGGAGCTGATACTGGTACACCTAAAACATACAGAACACCCGGCATTTTGACAGTTTTCACACACGATGTGCAACTCGTTTAGCGGAAGTAAACACGACACCCCGATATCCCATAATATTCAGCTCATGAGTAATGTTCTATTTTTAGATCAGTGTCGACGTGGCGCCCGCCTGATCTCTGTATCGCACCATCAGTCAGCGCCGCCATACAGCAGGTCAGGGAACCAGACTAACTGAGCACAATCTTGGATTTGCTATAGGCTTATGGAAAGTAAACCAAGTTACCCTATCATCATTAGATAACTGCGGTATCGATTATTTACCACTGGCCTGTGTACATTTCCAAGCTTGGCACTTTGCCCATGTTGAAGTTCGGGAGACTCATACTTTACAAGGCCAATAAACGGCCTGAAATAAAGAAATGTCTATTTCAGAGTTCTCTGTGCATAATAGGCTGCATGACATTTCTATCATGTTGTGGGGGAGTGTATCTATGCCTCCCGCTGTAACGTTTCTCAGTGAGGCCCGTGTGCCAGTGCGACATTACAATAGTTTGACGGAATAAGCGGCGACTTGACAATGAGCGACACACAGAGAAACAGAGAGTCTGTTTCCCAGTGTGTTCCGAACAATCGGAATCACACAGAAAAACGGCCACACTGAAAAACGTTACGCCTGGTTCTATGTGCCCGGGTACTTTGCGTCCCGGGTTCTATGCGTCCCTAAAGACAATTATTTGTATGCATGGTTCTATGTGTCCCGGCTCCTTTGAGTCCTGGGATGTGTCCCGGGTCCTTTGCGTCCCAGATTCTATGCGTCTCCAAAGGCAGTTATTTGTATGCAGGGTTCTATGTGTCTGTCTCAATTATGATTGGCCTTGTCACCATTTTATTCTCGACGAACTCATATTTTAATCGTTGTGAATAACGTACGGATTAACTAAAATAAACCAACGTTGGTTCATAGGGGCTGATCTAAGAGGCACGTTTTTCGGGTCCCCGTCTGCAGCTTTGATGAAGAAACAAACGTTTTTTTTTTCATCCTCTGAACATGTTTGTTGAAACTGATTATTAGGATTAGGGCTAAAACATTATTCACATGTGCTTACAATGTAATCTTCAGACTTTTTGTAACAGTGGGTAATTTATGCCAACAAGTTCCGAGAGGCAGTCTCGTTGCCTCTTATTATCTGTGTTCCATATGTTTATTCGCTCTGCATGTCATTTTTACTTCTCATATGATATCTTCATGTCATACTTTTGCGCATTATATATTACACGTGCCATAATTTATAAAACTTTTTTTCTTTCCGCCTAATCACGCTCCTTTCTATTTATCTTATACTGATTCTCTTCTTTTGGTTTTTGGTGTGTGCAGTTTGCAGCTCATTTGCCTCTTCTTTCCATACGTAATAATCACTAATTACACACGCCATAATTAATATGACTCCTTTCCAAATCACACATGTACAAATCATACCCTGTTTCTGTTTTACAGGTCTTCTGTTTGCACTTAGCTCCAGCACTCAAAAATGGGGCGTTGTTTCTATTCAACTATTACTTCCCACACCTCCTGTTTGCACAGGGTTTCTTTATTTCAGATTTACTTGTAATTATGTTGGGATCCAGCTCATTACACTTCTGGTAGCTCGACTTGAAAGTGCCAGCCTGAAGAAGACCCCGGTTGGGGTCGAAAATTTGCGAAATTTCTGGAGGACGACTCCTTTTATTATAATAAGTTTCGATTAGGTAGGAAAATACTGTAAAACACTTTGGCTGTCTCTCGTCGAAACTGAGTCCCACCGATGCAGTAGAGAAGGAAGTTGATTGTGTTGTTCAAGTAACCGCAGAGGCTTGTTACGGCATGAATAAGATGTATTGTAGACTCATATTGTAAGTAGGTGGCCTCATCTAACTGACCTGCTACAACAAAAGTGACACTGACAGGCAGAGTTAGCAGAATAAAGACTACACTGACCGTCGTCAACATGTATGTCATACTGGTCAACTGAGATGACTTGCCATCCGAGACTTGCTGACTGTGCTGCATTTTTCGTCGTGTCATGTGGCCCTTGACAACCGTGGATATAACAGCACAGTTGCAAGAGATGATCACAAGAAATGGGAGACCTGACTGCATCAAAAGATCTGTCCAACTCCAGATGACGTTCATAAAGAATTCATGGGCTGGTTGACCGAGTTCGATGTCACATGCACCATCTTCCCGGATTTGGAAGAAGTACATTAAATGGGAATTTAATGCAAAGAGAACTACGAACAGACACGTCATAGCTATTACAGTGGATCTCTTTGAGCAAATTGTTGTTGCCTTTAAGGGAAAACAAACAGATATCATTCTTTCAACTGTCAAAACTGCTACATTCCAACTGGCGAAATGCAAAGAAAAATACGTTGAGAAGGCGTGTATACCACAGACTGCAGACACCATGAGTCGTATATCTACACCAAAGCTGGCCTTGATCCATTGTCTTAAAAGTGCAGTCCATAACACAAAGGTGTCTGCCACTGCAAGTGTGATAAGTAACATCCTGGTCGATGATTTCCCGAATTTCCGTACCAAGAGGACAAGGATCGTCAACGTGTTAAAAATAGTCCCGAACACAATTAAAAATGGCGGTACCCATCTCCAGAGATGTGCTGAAAGACGATATTCCCAGACGTCATCTGGGTCTTCCTCTTGAGAAACCGAAGATACTAGAATTATAAACGCCACGATTGAGTTTTCGTCAAGAGATCCACGAGGTTTAATCGTAGGAATTAGTCCCTCGTAGGCAGTCATCATCGTCAGTTTTGGTGGTCTTCACTCTATGTCAGCTTCAGGACATGTTCATTGAGGCAGTTTCACTTCGCTGTATATATATAGTGTTTGAAAGGGCAACAGGAATTACCATTAACTTCGATTGGGGACCCTGAAAATATTCACCTGTAAGTCTCCCAGTGTCTTCACAGGAATGGGGAGTTAGCTATTCTTTTTCTACCATCTGATGGCGCTGTGACCGTACCAACTTTTTCACTGTGACGTTGTACGGAACGCCAACTTCACACTACCGCGACGTTGTGGCTTCATGCTCGCACCTCACATTGCCACGGAGATGACGTCCTGAAGACAATGAAAAGGCCTGATACGGGCGCAGCGACATCTTTCCGTCGAGAAGTGGCGATGCCCTCATTGCACAGTTCCCGAAAATCGCAATCTGACCGGCAAACTTCGAACAACGGTAAAATCCAAGTCAGCCTATTGATCAGAAAAATCATTATGCCGAATTATGGACAAATAATCTAACTGCTATGCACCAAAATTGGTGAAAAATTATTGGNGGGGGGGGGGGGGGAGACCACGGAATAATTTACAAAGATCAGGGACCTTATTCACAAAGCCCCCGTAACTTTAAGGGTACGCAAATCCTTTCTCTGGCTGATAGTGAATAGTAGCTTGTACACTAAAGGAAAATAGTTTGCGCACTTCCGTAAGTTACGGGAGCTTCGTGAATAAGGTCTCTGGTGGTTAGGCCACGCTTTTTTTTTTATTCCTTGTTATTTTTCGGGATATTCGCGAGCCCGCCGCTCCAAAAACTCCACAAAATGGAAAAAAAATAAAAATTTATTTTTATTTTTATCCCGCCCGCCGCTCAGGAGGCCGAGATCGAAAATACATTTTTCAAAAAATAGGCCTATTTTGTCATGTTTGTATGATTTACCGTCCGATCGATGTCATGATGCGCGGTTTCTGACAATCTGCCAATCTGTACCAACAGCCTCGCGCAGATTTTCACTTTGCTCTACTGATCGTATAGACCTATGTACAGTAGCTGCACAGAAACCCGGCACTAACTTGCTCGAGGCTGTCATCCAACAATATGGCGTGGTTCATGGTCACTCGTCACCTTGGGCCAAAATTCGACCGTGCCTGCATGCAGGTAAGCGATGATACGATCACAATTGACGACTTAGTGAACAAAGACGTTCCGTTAGGATGGGATACAGGGTTGCTGATTGTAAAAATTCAAGGTTCTGTGGACGAAAAAAGTGGGACAACTGCGTTGACGTCGGACACGCCAGTCGAAGTGGCTTCCTCGGCTGAAGCTACTGTTCTCAACCTCTGTCTCTGATGTCTGATTGATTAAAACTGGCCTGTACCATCCATGAAACTGCTGTGAAAGGTGTTCAAATAGGCCTAAAATATGAAAAATTGTTGAAAAGGTACTTCCTCTCTCTATTTTTCAAAGTGGATGTGGTCTTAATGTTACATTTTCAAAATTTAAATGATTGATGACCCTCCTTCCTCAGATGATCCCGGCTGATGATCTTCCTTCCTGTGTGTATACATGTACCGGTATATGAACATTTCAATTCTTCTGTCAATCTGCCACAGCATCCAACGAGATAGCACTTGTTTGATCAGCTCAGCTCCTGTGTCATTCATACCCTCAGTTGAACCTTTATTTTGGAATAAAATTTTATTTTTTTCTTTTCCTCCGCTATTCAGATGCCTTGGAAAACGTTCGAGAAATCAAAAAATAAAATTTTATTTTTATTTTTTTTCCGCCCTCCTCTGATGGAGGTGCTCAAAAAAAGCCCGCGAAACAAGGAATAAAAAAAGCGTGGCCTTAATAACTTCTGACCGAGACTGTACATGTACGATAGAGGTATGAAGTCTCGCGAGTCCACTCCAATTCAAATAACGATGTAACAAGCCTGGTGGCGTCAAGGTTCGCATAGTGAAGTTCATGTTGAAAAAATACCGGAATTGAGGGGCATGGGGTACTTCATGTACCATTTTGGAAATGCTGAGGCCCTAGGAATGTTCACTGTTTTGCCACCAGAGAAGTAGAATCCAGGCAGTGCTATATCCAGGAGGCGATCACACTCTACGTACCGGTATAGCATTCTTCCTGCATTGTTCACCCAAGTGGTGATGATCGACTCATTATTCACAGGGGAGACAGGCTTGGCGTGCTTATTTTCAAATAAAGGCCTTTCATAAGAGTTATCTACATTATATAATTCATACATTCTCTCAAAAACCGGCTAGTTTATTGTAACCATTATCCCACAAAATGTATCATTACGCAAACAGCAAATTCGTTTGTGATGTTGATTCATGCCTAAAAATCCTGAAACCCCTACGCCTTCCAATAATAGGCTCGTCCTACCTGTATACCTGGAGCTAACAAAGATTTAATGCACATCTCAAGTACAAAAACTTTTTTGGGTTTGGGGGTTAGTTTCTATCCCACTGACCACAAAAACCCAATTCTTAAGTTCCGCAAATGGTGCGTTTAGAAGATACAGCCGTTTGAACTTTGGGTACTGGCTTTGTCATTGGACCAAAATCAGAGCATTTGTACAGGGGCTTGGATACTGATGTACAGCTAACTTTTAAATGGGTGGCTTGAGACCCTATAAATGTATTGCCAATAGATAGAAACATGGGTCCATAGAATCAGATTAGCATATTCTTATTTGTTTTTATTTGCTATAGGATGAGAAATTCAATAAACAGTAATTTATCAATTTAAAATGGCCGCCGGGCCA
>NMRB01000687.1:21356-77383 GCA_002633025.1 Notospermus geniculatus | reverse complement strand
TTTTTTTCCTACAAATCTGGAAGTTGACTTCCTTTATATTCCTTTACCTTTGTGCATCTTTTCGCTTTGTGCTTGTTACGTATTACACAAGTCATATTTATTAATTTATAAACTTTCTTTCAGCATGTTCAGCCAAATGAAGCTCTGCGCCAGTTACCTACACTCTGCTTGTGGTCAGACTGAGAGGCCCTGCAGTTATTCAACCCTTCTTTTCAGCTGAATTAGTTTCTCCTTAATTGTCCAGCGGCCACCGTTGGGGCTTGGTCGCTATTCTTTCCTTAATTGCTTGTTTGCCCTGTCTACACAGGCTATGTAGTTCTACATTCGGGTTTCAGCTCAGTCTTTTCTAGAGTTTCAGATTGTAAAGTTCCACTTGAAAAAGACCCCGGTTGGGGTCGAAAATTCGTGAATTCTGGAATTTAACTTATTAAGGTTATTCTTTAAAGTTCATCTTTATCGAAGGTTATCCGATTTTATTGGTTTCCAATCTTCAACCTCAATGAAAGTTTCCTGGGCGTGAATGCTAAGTCCTGGTTATGGTAATGTGAATAAGCGCGCGATCGAAGAGTGAATCGGGCGAAACCGGTATGAAAATTGGTCACTACGTGAACCAACACTTTTTATTCAGGTATTTGGGAAAACCTGGACGCCGGTTTTGGACGCCGGACGCTCGACTTTGTATCATTGGATTGCACCGCCTGGATTTGTATGTTATAAAAAATCTATTCTGGTTCCGTTTGGCGGTCTGTGTCATCCTTAGAACACCAGGGGTAGCCGCATAGAAACCCCGCTCGTGCTTCGACAGCCTATCGTTGTGTTAAAATGCATGGAAAAATGTACAGCACTATCGGCAGATGGGCTCCGCTAGCGCTAGCGGAGTTTCTATGCGGCTACCCCTGGAGTACTTAGCGCTCGCTCCCTCCGTCACCGCACACAAGAGCGAGCGCTAAGAACCTCTGATGTTCTCAGGACGGTCTGTGGGGCTAAACAAAACCAGTCGCTTTTCTATTCCAGTCAGCGAAATCCTCCACAAACACTGCTGGAATTCTAGTCTCGCGCAACCAGCCCCTCGGTCATACTCCGAGGTCGCCAGACCGAGGGTCTGGCACGGGACGCAATTCCCATTGAATTTTCTTATTCCGAAAATTCAAAATAAGAGGAGCTTCGCTGATTGGCTAGTCACTACCAATGCGTCATGGATCTCAAAAGTTGGTGACGTAGGCTGCAGGAGGAATAATGGCTGCGCCCAGATCACTCGAAGCGTGAAAATTAGCGAGATGAATCGCCTCAATCTGTGTTGTCAAGTCAATTTATAGTGTCTTTCATTGGAATTCCGACAGGTATGTATATAATTTTTCGATTGAGGACGAAATTGTGGTATAAAAAGTGTGGTAGGGCTAACAGCAAAGGGTACAAATACTGTAGTTTTACTCGCACGCTGAGTGCTTTTTGCTTTGATTGTGCATTGTGTTCTACGTCATCGGCGGTAGATTGTCCGCCATGATGGTTTTTACAAGCAAAAGGTGCCATCTGGACCAGACTCTAAAATTGAAAATTGCAGAGTCTGGTGGCACGAGACTACTGGAATTCAGGTGGAATGCAGCGACACATGTCAGTTGTCGAAATAAATGTGACCCGATCTAACAAAAGAAGCGCAAGTCGCAAACGAGGAAAGGGTTATGCCCGTGTCACACTGTCCCGAAGTTGACACCCGATGGCCACACGAATTAATGGAAACGCTAGGAAATCTTACTGATAAGTGCCAGCCTGAAGAAGATCCCGGTTGGGATAGAAAATTTGCAAGATTCTGGAAGTTGAATTCGGGGCCATCTTCACGCAAAATTCAAAATTCCATAATCGTGTGGCCATCGGGAGTTTAATTTCGGGACAGTGTGACACGGGCATTAATGGCCATACAACACAATAGCTGAAATGTACGTCTCTGCAGGCTGACTATAGTTGTGGACAGCAGTGACAATACTTGAGTAAACTGATGACCAGTGCTGATCACGTGCGACATGCGCCCACTTCTGGCAGATCGGGTCACAAAGTAGGCCTATACCTCAGCAGGAAGAAAAACAATCCATAAAGCCATGATCTTTTGAGGTCAACTATTTCAACTTCATTTAGTTAGAAGAGATGATGGGGGGTATTTTTTAAATCGATGGAAGAGAAACTGAGCGCGATACTTAGGAAACTATAGATAAAACTATACACGGATGATAGCTAAGGGACGTGTGGATTTCACTAAACCTAGCTAGTTCAGGTTTTCTGGAGAGTTATTCACGCCAATGGTTTTTGGCATACTTTTTGACTGATTTGGAGACGATCTTGGGCCATACATTCCGTTCACGGAATTCCTAGCTTCGGACCTAATTGATCAGAATATCGTACATATCATAATTTGCGATTGCTTCGAGGCAATTCGGAAAAAGGCCAGTTTGCTTTATTGGCGATTTCTCGATGAAGAAAGTCAGACATAGTCGGCGCCAAAACATGGCGTTCACGATACATGTACTTGTGTCACGATTGCTATTACAGAGACGCCCAAAGGGGTTCAGTTTCAGTTTGTCAGTATAACACTCTAATGGGATTAACCCCAGTGAGGAGGCCACCGCATATGACGAAGTTTGACACGGAATCCCGCATATGACGAAGTTTGACACGGAGAACTTCGTCATATGCGGTGGCCTCCTCACACCTAACAAAAAATAGCGAACTAAGTATCTTTGAGTCCGTTCCAGAAGTGTGATACTGGTATTACTGAGATTGAATAGGAATTCACTACCATAGAGTGAACATGACAAGATCATTCTGATTAACGGGATGTTGTTTATCAACACTTCCTTAGATCAAAACTGTTACATTTTGTATACAACATCCAGGTTTTCAGCGGGCCACTAAAATATCACCCCGGCGAATCAGCATCCTGAGCGCCGACTCTTCGGCGTGGCAAGTGCTGATTCCGAGTCCGTGTCTTCCTGAATCCCGCACAAAATGGCGTCCTCGCCCGAGGAAGGGCCAGAAAAAGATGTTCAAGCTCCCAAATGCCATAGTAAGTGTAAGATTTTTTGCAGTGCATTCTGATCTAGAGTGAATAACCTGCCGTAATCAGTTACATGTACTTATTTTGAATGTATTTGTAGAATATTGTAAATATAAGCCTCTGATCGCCACGGCCAGCCAGACGGCTGTCAGTAGGCCTACGGCACGCACCAGGCATTCGAAGTTTTTCGCTCCGTGACGCTGTCAAGAGCGACCGATTTCTTAATCAATGCTAGCATAATTTGCTACGCATATTGAGATCCGAATGCAGGTGTGACCAAGTAATCTTACCATGCTGATGAAGCAGGAGAGGTCGCATTCTCATCGCTGTCGTTTCTTCGCGCGGGATTCAGGAATACCGGGGGACTCGGAATCTGCACTTGCCACCCGAAGACTCGGCGCCCAGGATACTGATTCGCCGGGGTGAATATTGGCTGGTAGCACCATGCATAATAATTCCTGCAATCGTGTCTCCTGACATATAACTCGCGGAGATGTGGAGGCACACATAGGATTTAGCTCATAGACATGGCTTTCATTGAAATCGCCGTATACCTGCGCTACCAGCTTCGGTCGATTTTTTCCTTCGACGAACAACAGTGTCAGTCACTGGTTGCAACTCAACTTGACATTAGTCCACGCCAGAGTCTGCCCTGTTGTTGTCAGCTGGTGCATGGGGGATTGAGGTACAGCACCTTGCGTCCCATATGCTGATGTCAGGTCGCGCGACGATTGCCTGCGTTGCCACGGTGCAGTCGACATTAAGTGAAGAAATCACGGCCAGGACCCATATTCATAAAACCCTGCTAGGCTTAGTTGCCTGCTAAAGTGCCTAGTTTGTACAGGCCAATGTACACAGCTAGTAGCCAACTAAGCTAGCAAGGCTTTATGAATATGTGACCCGGCACAGCAAAATGAGTCGGAATGCGCACAGAAGAAGACCGAACATGTCCAAGGTGACACCAACGGTTCGATGATTTCAGGATTGTCTGCCCATTGTGAAATTTGACTTTGTCGATTTCTGTAGTTGTTGTCTGGTGTCAACTTCGGTCTTCTTCTGTGCGACCTCCGACTTATTTTGTTGTGCCAGGTCACATATGGGTCCAGGTCGCAAAAGTGAAAATATGTGCGCTCATCGTGGAACAGACGGCATCTGCGCGCAGGCAATCGTAACTCGATTCAGGTTGACCGTCGCAGGTGAGACGCAACTGCACGCATGTCACACCATATCGGCGACTGATTTGTTCCGCGCGGTCGTGGCTCAGACGCAAGGCGATCCGAAAAAGTGAGTCGCCGCCTGCTCTGTGCCGTCGCAAGGTCGACCTTGGCGTGAGGTCGACATGACGTGAGACAAATCAGTCGTCAGTATGGTGCGACATGACCGCCGTTGCGTCTTATTTTGCGAGAGCCGTTTCGACAATCGGCAGCAGTCGCCGATCAAAAATATCATGAATCGCAAGATTTGAACATGTTGAAATTCTGCGCCACCACGAATTATGATACCGACGGGCGTAATCCATTTGCAATCGACCACACTCGAGTTAAGACGTCGTGCGCGATTATCCAAAAGTTGGGTTTATTTTGTTAACCAATGAGTGACCAGGGCCCGGTTGCACGAAACTCACGACAGCGCTATCTTGCTGTTAGCGCTATCTTCATGTTAGATGACGTAAAAATCCATTGTTCTTTTGCGTCATTTAACATCAAGATAGCGCTAACACCAAGATAGCGCTGTCGTGAGTTTCGTGCAACCGGGCCCAGCATTTTAAAACTATGCATGGGTGCTGCCGTCTTGAAAAAGTCACATGTTCACTAGTCGCATGACTGTCAGATCTTTACGATACTGTAGGGTTACGATTCCGACGTGTCCAGATGCCGCCTGTTCCACGATGAGCGCTCACATTCTCAATTTTGCGACCTGACCGTGATTTTTTCACTTGATGCTGACTGTTCCGTCGTGGCGCAAGCAATCGTAGGTGGAGCTGACATCAGCACAACGTCTTTCTTTTGCTATTACTTGAGGTCATCATAACGATTTGAAACCATGAATAAATGCCATACCATTCTACCCTTAGACAGAAACTGCCACGAACCTCTGGTTCTTGGGGAAGGCTCAGCCTGTGACTTACATTAGGAGTTGCGTGAAGATGACCCTGCTCATTCCCGGACGATAAATCGAGTAAAATCGCAAAGCTCCTGGCGCCAGAGATATTACGGAGTTTCCGCAACCCCCGGTTAGCCCGACGACTACGTTTCTATTGTTCGAGTATACTCAGAGTAATAGAAAATCGTTACCTGTCGGTGGTCTATCCGGGCGATTGCGAAACCCTCTATTTATCTTCATTACAGAGCGCTGCCACCCAAGAAAAAGTGAAGTCGCTTGCAGAATTTTACGGAACAGTAATTTGGTGTGAGCTCTGCGTCTTGTAAAGCCTAGCATACACTGCACTTGCGACTGGAAGCAATTGATCTGATCAGTCGCTGGTGATGTACGCGCTGCACGCATATCGCAAATTCAGCAGCTCGGAAAACTAGGAGTATCCAATCAGTCGTCATATACTGACCGCGTACATAGCACTTGCGACTGGCAGCAACCCAGCTAACGTCGGGGGCGTTGAGACTTGGTTTCGTTCAGAAAACTGGCACTGATCAGACGAAAGTCCGCGTACATCGCAGCGACTGAACGAAAGTAGATACAAGTAGTAGGTAGAAGGTAGAACATGGGCAACATGTGAACATGTGGCATATTCTCAGTTCCAGCGAGTTGCAAAGGTGTATGGCATGATATCCGTCGCAAAATTCGACACCAAACATATTTATGTTGGAAGTGTATATTTGCATGGGACATACACATTTATGTTCGATAAAACTTAATGTGTGCATGCGATAAAGTTCATATTCATGTTCGACGTTACATCTATGCATGGGCTAAAATTACATTTATGTTCGATGCTACTTCCGGTTTCATGCGAACTCGGAATTGTGGGTAATGAAAACGTAACGTGTGCGTATGGTAAAAGTTCACATTCATGTCCGATGTCACATCCATGCATGCGCTAAAATTACATTTATGTTCGATGTGACTTCCGCTTTTGTGCGAACTCGGAATTCTGGGTAACTTTGAAAGGATGACCCTGATTGGCTCCCGTGTTTTAAGGCCATGTAAATGAAATAGTTGGTTAACATCCTTCGACTCTCAATTGTCTGAGGAGGGCGGGAGGTCTTTTAAATTTTTTTCTTGAGTTTGAGATGCATGTTACCATGGTAACCATCTTGATGAGGCCGAATTTGATTGGATATTGGTTTATGGTGATGTCCCATGATGCCTGGCGTGAATGAAGAAAAATGTGCAGGTGAAGGGTGCAGGAAGGAAGCAATGTCCATCTAGGGCTTTTTCGGACAATAGCACCGGTTTCCTCCTATCCGACGATCGGTTGGTACCTATTTTCGGACAAAGTTTATTTGACGGAACTTTTGTTTGTTAAGGTCACTGAACACAATGGTGACATTTTTTTTAAATTTCGACCCTTAATTCCCTTTTTCAACCCGGAAGTAAGCCTTTTTCTCGGAAAGTATTAGTCATACGACAATGGGACCACTTGCATTCGATTCTACGGGAAATGTTACATATGATATGTTAATCTTATCAAAATCGGAGAGGGTCGAAATTTTAACAAAAATCCAAAGGGGTATTTTGGATTTTGGATTTTTGTTAAAATTTCGACCCTCTCCGATTTTGATAAGATTAACATATTATATGTAAAATTTCCCGTAGAATCGAATGCAAGTGGTCCCATTGTCGTATGACTAATACTTTCCGAGAAAAAGGCTTACTTCCGGGTTGAAAAAGGGAATTAAGGGTCGAAATTTAAAAAAAATGTCACCATTGTGTTCAGTGACCTTAACAAACAAAAGTTCCGTCAAATAAACTTTGTCCGAAAATAGGTACCAACCGATCGTCGGATAGGAGGAAACCGGTGCTATTGTCCGAAAAAGCCCTAGATGGACATTGCTTCCTTCCTGCACCCTTCACCTGCACATTTTTCTTCATTCACGCCAGGCATCATGGGACATCACCATAAACCAATATCCAATCAAATTCGGCCTCATCAAGATGGTTACCATGGTAACATGCATCTCAAACTCAAGAAAAAAATTTAAAAGACCTCCCGCCCTCCTCAGACAATTGAGAGTCGAAGGATGTTAACCAACTATTTCATTTACATGGCCTTAAAACACGGGAGCCAATCAGGGTCATCCTTTCAAAGTTACCCAGAATTCCGAGTTCGCACAAAAGCGGAAGTCACATCGAACATAAATGTAATTTTAGCCCATGCATAGATGTAACATCGAACATGAATATGAACTTTATCGCATGCACACATTAAGTTTTATCGAACATAAATGTGTATGTCCCATGCAAATATACACTTCCAACATAAATATGTTTGGTGTCGAATTTTGCAACGGATATCATGCCATAAAGGTGCATCGACCGTTTGTGGCGACTGATCAATCGCCTCCAGTTCAAGCTAGATCCGCCGGGTCGCCAGCAGGGAGCTCCGTGGCGACTAGTTGTATCCAGTCGCAAGCGAGCCCAAAAGATACTGAAGCAGCAAATCACAACGCTGACGTCTCAATGACTCGTGCTCTCTTTGACTCTGAAAATGCTGAAGCTTGGCAGGGTGAATTGACAGATACATCCGTCCTGACTTCCGCGACCTGTACCAGATAGGAGATTGAAGACGTTCCCTTTAACCATACCTACACAAAGGAAAACATCACCGTTCTTCCATTATGAATGGCTACATGACGTGTCCTGAGAGTAAGTCATGACACTGCTGGCACTCATGATGATAACCAAATTCTCTGTCAGCGTAAATCAACGGCAAGCCGAATGAACCAACATTAGGTAGAATTACAGAAAGCCTCGGGGAACTACCAGAGTGTTCCTAATCGATCATGCCGACCGATTAATCTGCTTTTTTCTAACATAAAACGACTAGAGGCGCAGAGCGTTATTTGCTGCACATACCTAATTATGATATCGAATGAACCAATGAACTGTATTCCCTGCCATAAGAGGCCGCGGCGGGAAACCACGCCTCCGGTTGAACAGGCCTGATTTTGAGTTGGTAGCGCAACGGGCATACCAGACGTGCGTAAAGCCGCCCATACACGGCGCAATATTACTGCACAATATGGGGCCCAAATGGGTGGTCGTGTGCTTTTCGCATGATGGGTAGAAGATAGATTGGCAATAATATTGCCCATTGTGATCCTCATATTGTGCAATAATATTGATCGTGTATGGGCCGTTTAACAGAAAAGAGACCAGGTGTTACTTCCTTTACAACGAAAGAAAAATGAACAAAATTACAGCCATTCATGAAGGAACTAGGCCTAGAAATCCGACAATAGCCATTGCCGTCAGACGTCATGTTCCATTTATCCGTGGTTTCTACATTACGTATTCAAACCCAACATGTATAATCAATGATCTCGCGTGAATTCCGTTTCCCGCGCGGCCACTGATTGCAGGGTATACAGTATATGTACAATAATACTAGGGCATCATAAACCAGGGGGAGGCTAGCGTCCTTTACTTGACACACACGTTTTAACTTGGTACAGTCATGGGCTTTAGACATGTTGGAGATGTTTCACCTTGTCTTTTGGCCGGTTCGACTCTGGAACCCGAGGTTCAATCGGTCGTGTCGAGTCGCACCCGAACTCCATAAATTCCTCGAGTTGCTACTCTTTTGACGTCAGAGTTGACCTAGTTCGTTGCTCGGGTTGATCCCTCGATGAAATCAGGACCGGCGTGACAACATGGCGACCACAGCAAAAAGTCGTCGAATTCGCTGGAAAACACACTGCTCAAAAAATGCTAGGGACCACTTATCATTTTGTGCACAACTTAATTTTCATTTGACAGTTTTGGGAACATCTCACTAGTCCGAAGGTTCACTAGTCCGAAGGTTCACTAGTCCGAAGGTTCACTAGTCCGAAGTGGTGTAAATGGTCAAACACATGGGAAGATGCCTATCGATTTTGAGCTCAAAATAAAGGATTTCAAGATGGCGGCCAGAAAATTCGAGCCCAGTCAAATGACTGAAATTATGAGTCAATTCATTATCCTTAATTTGGCTCACTGTTTGATTTAACCTCTCTGTTAATGAAGTGGAATACCAATGTGGAAACGCATCGGACTTTGACTGTCTGGAGGACTCAAGATATCACAAGCCTCGATCGCAGGCAATGACGTCGACACCATTGTAGACTAGTTCCTTGTCGTTCCGCTACGTGGCGCTACGCTCTACTGCACTATAACGACAAGCACGGACCACCATTTTGTATTGAATTAGTCGGAATTCCGCCTAATTCGTTTTTCCACATCTGCGCAGATTTCTGCGCAGGTTCTATGCGTGGAGACGCTTTTTATGCGTGGAGAGTGGAAATGTTATGAATTTGTTCTAAATATAGCCTGGAACACGTGTATTTTGACGGTTGAACTGCATGAACTGACTAGGTGACAGCAGCATGGATTAATTATGTTCGTCTCACTTGGGTTGGAAACTGGTAGGTTTACGAGGGAGGAGGCGTGCGTTTTTTCACGGTATGTTGTATGTAGGCATACTGGGAGTCCTTTGTTTTTTCGTCTCGGTCTTGTGAGGGCAGATAGGCCTAAACTCTGCATGCAGTGCACACACTACAGCAGCAGCAGTGCACAAAGTTTGCCGTTGTGGTAGGCCTTGCTTGCATCCATCACATGCTTCCCCCACTCTGGTGGGTAGTCCTCCTGCTGGAGTGCGAGTAGGCCTAGATCATGAGGTAAACTCCAAGAAAATTTCGGCGGAACAAAGCAGGGTTTATTGAAAGCTGGACATAGTGCTGGGAAATACCCCGAGGAGTGCTAAAAATAGAATGTACTACGTCATCAATATGGTTCAAAATGGCGCCCCGTTCCTGTCTTTATATTTTCAGCCATCTATAAAGACAGGGTACCAGTCTAACACCATTGTAGTAGCGTCGGCGACAAATAATATAGGTCGATCTGTGGTCCATCTGCATTTAACCGTCAGTTTCATCATATGGATATCAAAAAGATACATCGTATACAGCATCTCCTACACTATGCAAACTGGATGTTCACAGTTACTCAAGGGAGTAGGCGCTGATATTAGTAATGATCCACCACTTTCCCGTTTAATTCTGACCCATCCAGTCGCCACATCCCACCCTCATCTACTTTTAGCTCACACATCCGCTGCCGAACCCATCGAATTGACTAATCAACTTTCGGACTAGTGGACCATCGATTTAGTGGACTTTCGGACTAGTGGACCTTCGGACTAGTGGACCTTCGGACTAGTGAACCTTCGGACCAGTGAACCTTAATTTTCGGACTACTGAACCTTCGGACCAGTGGACCTTCGGACTAGTGAACCTTCGGACTACCGAACCTTCGGACTAGTGAACCCTTCTCGACAGTGAGAGTTTTTACAGCTGAAAATGGTATCAACTGTCCTGGATGACCTCAAACACACTGTTATAATAACAGATGTGGTAAGTTTCAGTTGTTGCATAACGTGTTCTGAAGCAATGCCTGAAACAGAATTATGAGTCATGAAAAAAGTGGTCCTTAACTTTTTTGAGCAGTATATGTAAGAAAATTCGTTCATTCGGCCAACAAACCTCATTTAGCATGTTCTGGCCTAAAAAGTCTGAAAGGAACTCAAACAGCAAAGGCATGGTACTGACATTACTAGCAGACGACATCTTTCAACAACTCGAGTACTCGAGGAACTCGAGTTGCAGTTCGGGCGGAATTCCTACTCGACATGCGTACTTCAAATACACAAGCAAAAATGTTGGATGAAAATTGGATATCCAGGCATTTTATATATCCATTTTTCATCAGCCAGATGAAAATTGGATATTGAAAATGCCTGGATATCCAATTTTCATCAGAAATGTATATCCATTTTTATCAGATCTATATCCATTTTTCATCCAACTGGTTACATAATATTTTCATCCGATATTTATGAAATTTGCATATTGGTATGGATGATAGTGGTACAATGTTGCATTCCTTTCACGTTGAGTCCGTTCATGCATTTGATTGCTTTACTTTTGCTCCGCTGCAAATGCTTTATAGTAAGGTATTTAAAGAAAATAAAGGAATAAAACAGTTGTATATTAGTAATTTATTTAAATGTATTGATTTACAAATGAGGAACCCGACTGGAGTGCCCAAAGGAGGCGATGGGGAACAACTCAGTTTTAACACAAAAGAGCATGCGTTGCGACGTTGAAAACGTCACTGACGTCGCGCATCGTTCTTGATGTTATATGCAATACGTCATTCAGAATCAATGACGTTGCTCTTCGGTCTGTTGTTTACGCTAAAATAGTCCATTCCATCGATGAAATTCAACATGTTCCCGCTTGAATTTTCGTTTGAGAACATTCAGATACTGTATCCGATGTGTTTAGGGATTTTGATTTTCTAATTATACACGTTCCCGGCAAGTTATAAAATACAGTCTAACAAAAGGGCATGTAGTAGTGGATGATACGCAATCCTACAAGAGGGTCAAGTTCGACAACTACCTCGGGATGGGGATCGCGTTTCATTTATGGGGAAAACGACATGGGATGTCTGACCAATGTGGTTGTGTTGTTACGCTCCAAGGACAATAATTTTGTTACCCCTATGCGCTCTACTTGGTGGCCGGGAACGTGTGTAATTAGAAAATCAAGGTAGGACGACCTTCCTAACCACGGCCACTAAACACATCGGATACAGTATATTGTGGCAGTCCTTCGCTTGATGCTGAACGTGTAAAATTCGAAATTCAATGGACTACTTCAGGAAAAATTAGGGCTATAAGTAGGGTGTAGTTTCAGAATTAAATGGCAAACAACGATGGCTTGACTTTCGACGTCATAGTTTTAACTGAGTTGTTCTTCAGCGCCACGTCACGGACGATTAAACGATTAAAAAAATCCACACATTGTGACTTGCTCTGTGCACCATACTTTTCATCATATTGTGAGGTACTGATGTCTCTTACCTCAGATAACGACAATTCGGATTCGGTTCTAGCTTTTATTCTCATAAACTCCACAAAACAATTGACAATTTGTAGAGCGCGGGCTCTGTCCGAAGACACATGGTAGAGCCAGATGATTTTTACTAACTCCGCTGCGCGGCGCCACAGTACGGGCTGCAACCTATGGGCTGCCAAGACAGACAAATTATTACACCGTCACATACGTCCCTCCTCAGAGGAGATGTGTCCCACATCGTCAACTACACAAAAACTTAGCTCCACCCAAGTGCACCTAGGGAGCAGCTCAATCCACTTGCTGGCCAGGCAGGGAGAGCAAACATCATATTCACATTATTACATGTCGAGCATCGCTCCAAGACATCACAGAAAACCTCAAGAAGACCGTTGGGTGCCCCACTGGCATCAACCAACGCAAAACCGGCAAGCCACATAGGTTACAACAACGTGCTTGCAAACGAAACTTCTCCCACAGCATTATCACAGCTGTGTAACACACGGACTTCTCCCACAGCTTTACTACAGCTGTGCAACACACCACAGGTATGTGGAAACGCAAACGGACACATCTTAAATCTTAGCACAGGAGACTTCGAATACTCGACACATCATCAGTCCTTAAATTCTCAGCAGTAATGTCAATAGATTCACAACCTCCCCACAGTATAATCCCTGTTCTCATAGTGCCTTTAAACGGTAGTACGACAAACACAATTAACTTCTAAGGAAAATGACCCAATATGATAACCCTAGAACACACAGGTATCCTCAGCACTGAGCATGATAAACTAAATAAAGCGAACACAATCCACTGACTGTCCTATCCGGACATTCTGTCCATAAAATGATTGATACGACTACACAGAAAACTTGAGATTCCAAAAATAGAGTCATCTGAAAATCCTAAGGCACAATTCCTAAGTTCTCCCTAGATTCGTCTGCTTAATAAGTCCAAATAGGTAAAGGACTAAAGTCCGAAACGAAAACGTAAAATTTTCGTCCATGACGCATGGAACGGCATCAACGATTGGCGAGTTTCTAACACGTGATCAAGGCATACGTTCATGTTACGTTCGGTTTATGAATAGAAGGCGGGGCCAATTACAAGACGTATTCTTCAAAGAAAAGTACTCGCATGCATTGTAACAGCAGTAAAAGCCTGACCCACTCGCGGGAGAGTGAGTTTCGTCGCCACAACGTGGGAGGAGTTAACACGGAAAGTTATTCAACACCCCACCGTGATTAGATTGGTGCCTTTCCTAGCGGAGGATCGTGGTACCAATAGAGTCTTACATACGTCTATTATACTGCATGGAGGTAGAAAACGCTGAATGTTGACATCTTGATCGACCACTGCCTGATACCAAAAATACATGTAGATCTATTTTTGCTGATACATGTACACTAATTTATTTTCCTGTCAAATGCCCGATAGTTAACATATCCGTGAGGTTACAAATGCTTGCCCCAGGGCCAATGCCACTGCTTCAACAATTTCCTTTTAAGCTATTTTATTTCTAAAGGAGAGTGCCAACGTGAGATGTAAAAGCCCTTGGTGGTTTAATTAAAGGGGTAATAATTATCTGCAGCAGCAGGAGAAAACCGGAGTTTTTTCATACTGAATCGAGAACCGTGAGAGCTCTTATTTATTGGTTCTCATGATTGGCTCTTTCGACAACATTGGGTGATTTGTGTGTGATGTGGGAGGAAACCGGAGTACTTTTTCAAACAATGATTCGAGAACCCTGAGCTCTGACTTGGCTCATTATTGGCTCTTTAGATATTATTGGGGATTTTTAAGTCATGTACATGTAGGAGGAAACCGAAGAAAGATAGTCGCCCTCTGCACTGCAAGGGAAATGGGTTGGACTGGGGATCTTTCCCATGATATGTGATGTCCCCCAACAATACATTTAGGGATTAAGCGGCACCATTGAATTGGACTCAAGAGACCAAGACCCTTAACCCTGTGACAAGCAATGCATGGGAACATCAGGACGACGGGGCATTAGATTCTATCACACCGGAATTTCACTGGCGACAGGCGCCGAGGTTATCAATGTCCCCATACTCCTTTGACAGCAACTCCATCTCCTCTGCCGATTCACAAGCTAGGGACTGTGGCAACATCCACTATTTTGTGCAAGAGCTACATTACAATCGTCATTGTGGGCACTGCACTGAGAAGGGCTAATTAGAATTGTTCTGCGGGTTGGTGCCTGGCTTCAGCATACCGTTTCGCCTCATGGAGATAAGTGACCTCATACAAAGCTGTCAATGGGCGTGTTACACATTATTGCTAATTACTAATGAACCAATCCGAGAAAGGACGTAAGCAAACTGGACCTGACCAGTGGCGCCACATATCAGTACGTTTACTCCTCACCAATCATATCACCGGTTACAATGGTGAACCTATCCTTACGTTTTCGTTCGTTCACTTTAGTCCTTTACCTAGTGAGACGTGAAATATTCCGAACGTAATCATGTAGATATAATGGTGCCCTCACTGTCCTGCCATGAGTTAATATCCGTTGTTCTGGAGCTGCTTCAACAATCTCCTCCCCCCGTTGGGGAATAGGGTCAGGCTCCGGCTGATCCATGTTTTCCGGCAATACTCCATCATGGATTGTCATCATGCTGATCATCAGCGGGCGGCGGAATGCACCAGACTTCTTCACCAGGACTGGGTGATGACCTGGGACCGGGCAAATCTCCACGATCCCATCTTGAAGCATGTCGTCGACCTGTCCCCCCAACTTGTCCCGCAAGTGGAAACGGACTCGACGAGGTGCTTGCTTTAAAGGACACACATCTCCCATGTCGGCATGGTGCTCCGCCAAATCTGTAAACCCTCCAGCGTTTGGTGTCATATCGGAAACAATGCCGTACCTTTCCAAAAGGGGTTTCAGCCATGACCTCTGTCCCTTCTTCATGTTCTTCGGTTTGCATGCCGACAAGTCGACGGAGGAAACCCCTTCACCGTCGACTGCCTCACCCTTGCGATCTTCTGAGTCATCCAGTTGGAATTCCATCTCTCGACCGGTATCGGATTCACAACCTCCAAGGCAACGAAAATCTCCAAGACAAATCCCCTTGTATATCTGCCACGGCTCCGACTCGGGGTTCATCTCCACCGTCGCCGCAATCCGTGATACAACCAATCCAGGGGAATTACTGGGCTCTAAAACGCCTTCAAAACTGAGGTTCGGAAATCCAGGACCGAATGGGAGACAGGCAGGAATGATGACGTCCATCCTCCATGGGATCATGGTAGTCGGCAAAACTTAAACCACAGCCAAAAATCCTCCGATGACTCACCACTAAACTCTTTCAATTTTGCTCGAACAGTTGCTGCCATTTTCAGTCCGATTTTCACATATGACTGTTTCCTGGATCAGGTGAATGCCGTCAATGACTAAAGCGTGCTTGTACTAGTACCTGTCACTATCAGAAGGCTGAGTGGCAACCCCACAGCAGACAACTGCAATTCCATAACTAAAAACATTGACAGGCAAAATCGAAAAGTTACACCCATGTATTGTAGACGTCAGTGAATTAATGCAGATACGGCGCTCCATACACTATCGAATCAATCCAGACATGGCCATGTGAAACTCATCATGACCGTAGCAAGATTCATCACAGCTGCTAATGTGCCGTAGCCTCATACTTGTTAACCTGGTGAACCCTAGGTCATATACAGTGCAAAATCTGGCACGCACATCGATTACTGACGGAGCAGGCCTACACGGAATGTCACTTGTCTGCCTTGACCATCCGACTTGCCAAAATGGCCGCTGCACTGTCACTGACTGGCGATTCTACGTCACCGCATAAAATGTCAAATCCCAGCTTTAACTCTGGCTCAGGCCCCACGTTGGGCGCCAGTGTGAGGTACTGATGTCTCTTACCTCAGATAACGACAATTCGGATTCGGTTCTAGCTTTTATTCTCATAAACTCCACAAAACAATTGACAGTTTGTAGAGCGCGGGCTCTCTGTCTGAAGACACATGGTAGAGCCAGATGATTTTTACTAACTCCGCTGCGCGGCGCCACAGTACGGGCTGCAACCTATGGGCTGCCAAGACAGACAAATTATTACACCGTCACAATATTCACAGTTGCCAACGTCTGTTTCATTCTGACTTATTTTCTTTTCTCCTCGATGGGACACTGACCTCCCGACAGTTATGCAAGCAGCATAATCTCCTTATGATGTTGGATGGCTTGATTGTTGTTCCTCATACAGTCTTCTTAAAAGTTGTGCACCCCAGAATTTTTCCATCCAGTTTCTTCATTGTCTGTACAATCACCTCCTGCCGTCCGCTATCTAATCGGCAACCTGTCTTCTTCGGAAATCTCCGTAACACTCCAACAAATGAAAAAGATAAGAAGTATCTTCATTTCATTTGTGTGCAATGTGTGTTTCATTATTTTTCTGCACGGAAAATCATGAACAAAATACCCTAATAGATATCCTCATTAAAGGGATAACGTCATGGAGGAAAAAATCGGGTATTTTGTGTTGGTGGTCACTAAATATTATCGGCTACAGATCAGCCCAATGGTAGCCAAACTTTTTAGACGTGTTGCGTTCTTAGCAGGGAAATGGTTAATCATACGAGCCTTTTGGTATTGCCTACATACCTGTCCATCTTTCTCATACAAAATAGTATTTCCTTTGTTTTAACCATTTCTCCTGTCTTAGTTTTAACAGCTTCGGATTCATTAACACTGAAAGAAATACACATAATATAAATCATGCATTGATATGATGTCATCGGCATATTTCAGTAAAAACGTTTTTACTCGTCTGGGTAATAAAGAATTCTTCAATGGTAAAATATCGATGTAAGTGCCAGTACTTATTTTGAAAATAATGACTATCACAAGATATTTCCAATTACTCTGAATATGTCATCAATCACCCATGGACACTAAAGCCGGTGTAAAGGGAAAGAATGTCCCCAGGAAAAACTGTCCCAGGAACAAAAGATCCTATTGTTACATTCTAATCTCTGGCCGATTGGTTTTCTATAGTCATGCCGCTTATTCCGTCATTCAACAATAGAAGTGGACACTTTTTACAGGGGGACACTCTGTACCGTTACACCGGCCATACACGATCAATATTATTGCACAAGGTGGGGCACGTGGCTTCTGACATGATGGGTGGGAGAAAGATTGACAGTAATGTCGCCCATTTTGGCCCTCATATTGTGCAATAATATTGAACGTGTATGGGCGGCTTTAGACAGTGAAAACGTTTTACCTCGTACATTTTCGCAATATTACTGGATTTCCTCGTCGTTCTGTGGATGTACCAATGAACTTACTCACAGGTTCGCGTTTAGCCTCAGCCTGAACATTAGAACTGCTGCATACCCTGGAAATGTAACAAAAATTGGCGAATTTTCACTCGCTCTTTATTGAAATTAAAATTTATCGTGTGAATTCACTCACTTGTATGTATTAGAGACCATTAAAATGAACATTCGACTGATCATACAAGAGTTGTGGAATATTTTTAACATATGAATTCATACAAAATGATTAAAGTTGTCACATACCATTTTTCATTACTGTCTCTGTAGAAGCCACCACCAATCACATGGGTCATGATAGACTGTGCTGCAAACTTTCTGTCTGTATCACGACTCCTGCCTAGTTGGTTTTGATTAAAGAGTTGCTTTCGGGTGGTTCCATGCAACTTCTCAAAGTGATCTTCTCGGTAAGCTTTTGGCTTCCGTGATTCCTTACATCATCTATCTGAAATTTTAAAGGGTTTCACTACCCGTTAGGCCAAATAAAATAAAACCTGATTCGGGTAACCTTACCTATCCTAATTTTAAACAGGGTCAAAAATGTCTACTCAACACAATTTTATAATGTTTTTGAAAATAAAATAAAATTGACTGTATCCCTACTTTAAGTTTCAGTTAATTTCTCTTAAATTGACCAGGAATTTACGCTCGCATTTCTCAGAAAACAGAAAATTTAAAAATAAAATGATATGCCTACCGAACTACCCTAATTTTCGAAACCCCTGTTACACAAACCATGGATACCTCCATGCACGAAGCAAAGGTATTATTTTGTTAGGCCTTATGTATTGTTCTAAAACTTAAACTTTGTCAACAATTTTACAGGGATAATTCCGCAGGCCTACCTTACCAAATGCGTGGAAGATGTGTCTCGATCTTAGTTCCCAATTCCGGTGCTTTTACATGCTGAATGTACGAGGTCAATTTCAGTTGAAGATCTGCAATAGATTCCGGACTGTATTCTTCTGTGGTGTCAATTTCTTTAGATATCTGTCAATGCAGATTTTGAATAAAACATATTTTTTTTGCCGAAAGTAATCAGTTTGAATATAAAACACAAATGCTAAAATTAAAGTTGAGTGAATACTAATACAGCTGCCATTTCAATTGAGGTGTTGACCAAAATATTGAATCGTGTATACCTCAGCCACTATGCATAGCAGTTGAACAATCGTAGGACCAAGTCTGAAATGGTGAAAGTTGAAGGGAGCACGTTGGATCTGAAACACATCAAAAAATCTAAATTACGGCATATAATGGATCCAAGCTGTTGGCTGGTCTTATTCCAGTCTGCTTCTTGAGCTGGGTATTATCCTGCCGAATACTCATACGCTGAAGAACTTTTTTCGTTTCTTCTGGTTTACGGGCTGTACCCTTCTCTTGGTTGGAAGGTGAGTGATGTCGCCTGACGAAATAAAAGGCAAATTAATCATTAATCAATTTCTCGATTATTTATCACAGTTGGGTTAGGTTGCTCTAATGTACTAGGTATATCCAATAATCATTGAACAATTTTAAAACATCATTTAGTACTCACATGGCAACGAGGACAAAATTTGTTAGTGTTTGCTCCCAAATGATGGCAACAATATGCCTACTCTGCAAATTCTGCCACCGCCAATGCTGTTCCTGTTGTTATCACTTTTATTGTCTTCGTACCTGCATCAAAAACTTCAATTCCTCCTTTCCTGTAATTGAAACAAATAAATGAGTACTATACCAGCTGCTGTTCATTGCCGATACATTATTTTGATAGTGTAAACTGAAAATACAGGGTGGTCCAAAAAAAACGGACAAGCATACTTCCACCACCCAGATCCCAAAACTACTGATGGCATTGGATGGAGAATCTTTCTAGAAGAAAGAAGACACCAAGATATCCCGATTCGCTCCAGTGGTTCGAGCTGCAGACCCTATTTTGTAAAGCAAGGTTGAGGCCCTTGGTGAATTGTTCAATAGACGACAATCAAGAGCATACACAACATCGTAGCCTTGTAACTGACAAAAGGATTATCCTGTGGAAAGGTCAAACAAAAAATGAAGTACACATACATGAGGAACATGAAAATGAAACTTGAGCATTGTTGCATAACAACTAATCCCCTTTATCTATCATGCTGAATTCGCAGTTCACCGGTACGTTAGTTACTAAGGACCACTGACTTTGATTCACAAAAATGGCTCTGGAGATAAAACTACTGGACCGAATCGAGGAATCTTGGTCTTATTTTTCTTCTAGAAAGATTCTCCATCCATTCATACCAGTGGTTTGGGACTGAGGGTGGTGGAAGTATGCTTGTCCGTTTTTTTTGGACCACCCTGTATATAGTATCTGTTGTCAGTATTACCATGATTACAGTGATGTTACGACTAATAATGTTCAATCATGTACTTACTCATTTATCTGATCTATTTTAACTTTAATAACCTTCAACATGTCTTTGTTTGATAGTTGTTCCGAGGCAGCGACGGATTTAGTGTACTTCAACTCAGAACGATTTTTTTATGGGAACATTTGAAGGCTGTGCCTGAATGACATGGATTGGGGTCCATGGGTCTTGGCAGCCGATATGTCATCACGAAAGAAGTTGAATGGTAGAACTGATGGCGAATTCTGTATCATAGTTTTCAGTTTCTGTCCATGTATCTGCTCCTTGATGACATCTTGCTCCAAAATTTCATTTCCTCTGCAAAAGTGAGCGATTGACATAACACTGAATTATATTCTGAGTAGTAATTATAGTATAGCCCTACTTATAAATTTACAAATTTTAAATCACTCTTGCCACTTCTTTGTCTGCAAGTATTTACCTAAGTAAATTGTTTGCTGTTGATGGATTTGAATAGATCATCGAAAGGATGGACTCTGGTTTTAGGAAGGAAAATAGCTTTCCATCTTCATCTCGTGCCTAAATGTAAAAAAGTATACCTGAGTACAAAAAAAATGTATACCTTAGCAGTGAAATATGCCAATTTCTCAGGTGTGCGACAATGGTAGATTGGCCTTCAATCGACATCTAAACCATATACTAATAATGCATCAAATAATAGACTATGCATACCCCTTCTACTATATTTTCCAGTCTGAGCTCTCCAAAAGACAGACATTTTAATGTTGAGTATGGCCTGACTTTATCGTACTGGCTCAATAGGTAATGAACAAACCTTCCCATCACATCACTCTAAAATAAGAAAGATTCAATCATGATCAATGCCTGTTTCAGACATTTAGGCCTATTAGTATGTTTATTATCATACTGTAAAATCGCTCCTATAACATCCCTTACCCGAACTGAATTTCTTCAGTTCATGCATAATCAGCATGCCGTTTTTGCTCAAATAACCACAGTTCTCTGTTGCTGGTGGTGACTGCACAACGATGCTGTGAAACTGGTATCGGGTCGTTTACCATTCAGCAGCACGGTGTTATCGGAGTGAGTTTTAAGCAGTAAAATACTTGGCACTTGATGCGTCATTGAATTCATGAAAACATATATGCCTAGTAGCATCTCTCCCTTGGATACAAAGGGAAACCATTCAGCATTGCTTTCATTCCCCATGGCTCACTTTTTGGCATTCAGGCCTATGTCTGGCCCGGAGTTGTCTTCTTGAACCTCGTCCTCACTTTCACTTTGATCGGTTGAATTATAATTGTTGTTTGATCTTGTGTTGACCTGCAGGAGTAGGAGTATAGCGTAGGGCCTCCGACTAGCGGTCAGATGATCCCGGGTTCGAATCCCGCTGCTGGCGTGAGACTTTGGCAATTTGTTCAACTCTAGCAGTGGGGGCATCATACAACAGCCTTTATGGACCATTTTCACCGAGAAAAAGCCATGCGACCTGTAGGCCTACTGTTCTTCCCATTTTTAAACTTTGTTGGATTTCCATTCTTTTAGTAGAACCGTTACCATCCTCCATTCGGGTCCGTTTTCCCTACATTTCAAATTGAAAGGAAACATGGATACTGGTTTATTTTATAGGTGAAAATACATTTACTAACAATATACCTCTTATGTTTCAGGCGTATCATGCGGAAGCTCCTGTTTTTTGCTCAAAAGTGTCCCGGTCCCATCTCGTGGGTCTACTATCATCGTCACTCACTCCATGCATTTCCAGCCGTAGCGGGCTGATGACGTCATAATTATCACCCCTGTCCTTGCGAGATTGCATTGGCTCCCGGTGCAGCAACGTATCAAATTCAAGATTCTTTTATTTGCTTACAGGGCTGTGGCCGACGCGGGGCCGGCTTACCTTGACTTGCCACTTAGCCAACAAACCCGGCGAACACGGTCCAGCACTGCACCTCTACTCCACCAACCAATTGCCAGGAAGAGGTCTGCTTTCCGGGTCTGCGCCCCACAGCTCTGGAATGCTTTACCGCACGGTGTCCGTCAGTGTGACGTTTTTACGAGTTTTAAATCTGCTTTGAAGACTTCTCTTTTTAAGGAGGCGTTTTATTCCCATTAATTTCACAATGTTTTACCTTGCTCATTAATGTTTTATCTTCACGTATGTATTATCTCTCATTCGTATTGTCTTATGTTCCATTCTTACCTCTGTAAAGCGCCGCAGACAAATTTATTTTAATGCGGCGCTATATAAATGCTTATTATTATTTATCATTATTTTCATTCAAACTCTATGTACAAATTCCATGCATTTCAAAACCCATATACCCCAAGTACTTAGCATATTGACCTTTCCTAGTGTACAGAAAACTTAAACCGAACACTTAGGGTGCGGTTACAACACGAGTGCAGGGATTCGAATACGCCCACGGAGTCAGTTCGATCCGGATCAAGGCCAGCTCACCTGCTGTTTATACCGTGAAAAAGCCATGAGATCTGTAATATCCTTCCCACTTTTACATCAGCGCATTCGGGTCCATTTTCCCTAAAGGAAACATGGATACCGTCTATTTTATAGGTGAAAATATATTTACTACATCATATATCTCATGTTTCAGACGTATCATGCGGACGTTCCTGTTTTGGTCAAAAGCGGCCAGTGCCGGCCCCGTGAGTCGACTGTCATCGTCACTCAGTCCATGCATGTCCAGCCGTAGCGGACTGATGACGTCATAATTTTCATTCAAACTCGATGTACAAATCTCGTGCATTTCAAAGCCCATATACCCCCAGTGATTAGCATATTTTCCTTTCCTAGTGTACAAAAAGCGTACACCGAACACTCCCAACGCTTCGTTACTGATGATAAAGAATTCGGAGGCCTTTGGCAAAGGGACCTCTTGTTGCCGTATTGTAGGACGCGTGTCTAAGTTTCGAACAACAAGAAGAACCTGCAAGCTATATTTGACCTTGTTTATAAAGATGAGAACGGGATATTTCGCCACATGGAACAAACACAACCAGGGCCGGCCAGGGTTATCCCGCAGAATATTGATCGGCAGTTGAAATTGAAGAGTTGAATTGTGGAAGAAAGCATACGCCATTTTTCCATTCTCATGTTTCCGGTGTAGGTCGTAAAAGGTCAAGGACATTGCTGATCGCGCGGACACGAAACAATAAAAAACAAATCTTAACAAATCCACAGTGTGAATAAGGATGCAGACATGTCCACTAACATCAACTTCCCTGCATTTTTCTTTAGGCGGAGGACGGAGTTTTACAGTCAATTTTCCACGTGATAACTGGAACACCCGTATTTCCTTAATAATGACAGATTTTCTTCGGGTATTCCCGACAAGTGTATTCACGAGATAGTCAAGAAGGCTGCTGGAATAGACCCCGGTACCTTTAGATACAAAGAGATAGCAGGTGAAATTATATGAAACCCGATAAACGTTATTTTGACGCGGAGTGTACACCAAGATTCTCCTCCAAGGCACTGGCTGTTCTGTGTAACATACCGTTACAAATGGCTGGGTAAGGTGAAATGAAACAGAGATATCTTTTTCCGTTGATCTGATTGGTGGAATAAATGACATTCGATGACGTAATTTGTAGTTGTAAACTTTGTTCACCTATGAACATGATGGAAAGGAGGTCAAAAACGTCGGAGTGTAAAATTTTCATTCGGTTCGGGAGCCTAACCCAACAGGCTTCCTTGGATGTAGCATACGTGCAAAATGATTTCGATATAAGTGGTTAAAAACCACCTTACTTTCTAACGAAAATGATTTAAAATATAAGATGTGGTATGAAAGCCCTCGATAAGAAGAATACACTCATAATATTTTTATATTATAAAAATTTTCTCTGAAAACCTGCAAATAAAAAAGTAGCCAAAAGCATGACTTTACAATTAAAATTCCTTCTATCAAAGTTGGATCTCACCGGATTTTCTGGACTTTGATATAACCAGACAGCCAGGAATATTTGCTATCACATATGTTAGGCTCAGCCTCCTACATATACATCGCAATCATGGTTTGGAGATGAAAAAAACCCGATGTCCATTCACTTTTTTTCCATGAGTGTCCTGTACTTACCAGGGCCAATACAATGTAATGCTGGAGCGTCGGCCCTGACGGAAAAATGAAGAACAAGTACAAGTACCGTTTGCTCAGGAGACAGCTCACGTATTTTTCGGTGAGTCACCACCAGTCTAATAAATCACATTTGTAATTTAGGAGCTGCCAAAACTTCCATGTGGGCCAATCAGTTTTTACTGACGGGAAGAGTTCCCTAAGGCTGCGTATCCATAGGCTGTTCGCTTGTGGACTTGTGGCGTTGTGGCTTTGTGACCTGGCCTTGTGCCCTATGTCTCCATAGCATGTACCCTTCCGATTCTGTGGACTTGTGCCCTTCTCATTTTGCAGTGCGACAGGCAGTGCAGGAAGGGAAGATAGGTGTTTGTGATACTTATCAATCGAAAATTATTTTAGGGAATACTGTACATTTTTGATGTGCCAACTTTTCATGAGTGATTTTTCTTCTGAATTTCGTTCCAAACGAGCTCTCGCTGGTGTTTGTTGTGGTATTCTTTTGTTTTTTTGTCCCACAGAACTTTGAAAACCGTAATCTCCTGTTCCCGTCGAACTCGTCCCAGACAGTCCACAGTGCTATGCATTGTGTCGAGACTCTGATTGGCTGAATCCCCGACCCAGTTTGTGCGACCCATATAGGCTGGTACGAGTTCGACGGGAACAGGAGATTACGGTTTTCAAAGTTCATTTTGGATGGATTATTTTCGGATATTGTTGATACGAACCAAGTTATCTTGTTACGTGTAATACAATCATTACTGAAGGACCATATGACCAGTTTTGAGACTCTTGTGCAAATTCTAAATAGGATAACTTTGATGAAAAAGAGGTCGGTGTCTTTTCGGTTGATCAGCCTTTCTCTACTATTATAATACCGGTGTACATTGTACACCCAATTCATTGTGTAGGCTATCTGCGGTGTGTCCCATAAAAATTTAACCCCCTACTTCATGACAGAGGCCTGTGCATGTGGCGGGCCACAAGCGAACACGGAACAGGGAAAAAGTGCACAAGCGAACAGCCTATGGATACGCAGCCTTAGAGATGAAAACAGACGACCTGACCAAAAACTGCTGCAACGGTCGTTTTTCTCACATTTTGTTCTTTCACATACGTTTCTGTGTTTGGAAGTGGACTTGTCCCGATATTATTTTTCTTTCCCCTGCCCCAAACAGTTACACGCCCCAGCAACTCTACTCACGCTGCATGATCTGACTCCACAACACTTCGAGAACGTTGTCGCCGTCAGGCTGGTATATGGCTAAACACGTAGACACCTCGCCTCACACTCGACAGCTATAGTAAAGCTGTCGGGTGTGAAGAGAGGTCCACACTGCCCACTTTCAACATGATCCCCAAACAACACCAATCCACTGCCCCTTGTTCCCATCATTGGCATCATTCTGGATGTCGACTGTTCCATCGTGCCGCAGACATCATAGGTACGACCTGACGTCAGCGGCTATATGCGTAAAGCCGAGCGCAGATCGACCTTGCGACTGGAAGCAACTACCGGCAATGGCATTTCCGGCAACGGTGGGCGACTGGCTGGAAACAGCAGCGACTGATCAGTTGCTCAAACAGGTCGATGTGCGCGCCCCGGCAACGCTATTGTCGATCGTTGCCGCTAGTTCCAGCCAGTTGCTCATGTAAGACTGGATTGTGTCACTTGTTGCCGCAATGACCAGTCGTAGTCGTCGATGTGGGCGGTCTGCTCACATCGACAGCGACTGTTGCGTTAAGTTGCTTCCAGTCGCAAGGTCGATCTGCTCTCGGCTTAAGGCTAGGGATACACTGAACGCGATTTAACCATCGCGCGCGTTGTTTCTTTGTTATTTCATGCCGCAATGCCTCCGAAACAAAAGAGATTCGTGCGAAAATCGCGCGCGATGGGTAAATCGCGTTCAGTGTATCCCTAGCCTTAGGCTATGGATACACCGAACGCGATGCGTATATTCGCGCGGCAAAGGCTTTGTGATTTTTCCGCCGCACTGCACGCAAACAAAGGCATCCAAAGCATAAATCGCGCGCGATGCCCTCGCACGCGAATTCGCGTTAGGTGTAACCGTAGCCTAAGCCTACACTCTTAAAAAATTCTCGTCGTACTGACAAGCTGGAACTCTTTCTCAGAATATGCTTAAATTGACAGGGCGTATCTTGTCAATTGACAAGTTTTTAACTTGTCATCCTCGGAAAAGAGACATCTTATCATTGAAACAACAGTTACTACATCTCGTCATTCAGGCTACACAAAAATTAAAAATTATGCGCCAAGATACCATTATGCGGTACTTACAAGTACAAATAACAGGTACATATGAAAGAAAAACTCTCCCAAATTTCAGGGCCTACGGCGGGATTCGAACCTACGACCTATGAAATGTATAAACTACTAGACATAACCCCTAAACCCTCCTGGCTATTGAGGCAACGATGGTGACCGCATGCTTAATAGAGTTCAAGAAATTGAGCGATAAATGTGAGGGAAGCGCATGCGCAATAATGTCCTGCCACCTGCAACTTATCGCCATAACTAGAGACCTTGTCGACTGGATAAACTGAACTCCTCACAGAGATGTGCGACTCGCCACACAAGTAAATTGTGTCATGAATGACGTAATTCGTCAGGCTGACTAAAGCATCTCATCCATATTCGCAGACAAGTTGCGGTGACAAGAATTTTTTAAGAATGTAGTTCATACTCCGACGCAAGACCACACCGAGGTTGGACTGATACTTTGTCGAAAACTTAACTGTCGAAAATGTCTGCCATACTTCTCATCACTTGAGAAGTTCAACACACATTTCTTGCGTGCAGTAACCCTTCATCAAATAAGGTAGCATGCTTCAACTCATTTTAATAATGAGGCAACTGTCTCAACACAACAGACTCGTCGAGCATGCATTGATACAAGATCATGGCCACCCTCACCACCATGAATTAGCTCTTGGTGTAAATGGTAAATGGTGTTCATGTACATCGGCCGTGTATATAATGCTATGAACGCCCGCGAGCAAACTCCTCACAGCGCCACCTATCTCCATTCTTCCGATAGAGTGACACTGCACCCAAACCGGTACTACTTGCGCGGATGACTGAGCAGACGACGTCAACAAAACACACTGAAATAAGGGTTTTTTGTGCATGTCAACAACTGAATCGACATTTATTAGCCCTTTTAGATTAGTAACAACAGATAAAAACAGATAAAAATGTGATTTAGGTTGAAAACGAATGTTTTGTCAAGTCACCTTTTCTTATGCATCGCTGTGTACAAAAATGTACAGACGCATACAACTCGATTAAATGTCTACATCTGCGCTAATTCGGCCCCAAGAAACTTACCTGCGTCATCCAATCATTCACGTGTGTTTCCAATATAATATCCATTTAGATTATACAAGACAAAACTTCCTGATTAAATGAAAATCGTTCGAAATAATGGTTGAAGCGAGGGTACACACGATGTTTACATTAACTTGCAAACACACGTGCTCCACGATCCACGGCTTCCGATTGGTTCACAGATTCAGTGGCATCTAAAACGTGGCAGGATTCAGACAGAACACCGAGCCGCATTACCGTCTTTCTCGTAAAATAGTTCCAAGAATAGTTCATTCTAGCGAGATTTTTTTGTTCTTTTCCACAATTTTTTTGGGTGTCTGGCTTTGTCTTACGTCTAGCTAAGTACCGTTGTCAACATTTTGGTATAAAATGGGCGAATAAATGTTTTCACAAGATTCTTGTGAAACCGGAAAAGTATTGGTTCCAGAGTCGTTAGTGGAGCCATCATAAAATGCGGAACGGAACTAACGGCGATTGGAACGAAATTGGCCCGCGAGGTCATCATAAATGAGACGACGACGTCACGAAATTCAGTTTTGGGCGCATAGCGTGGCGCTTTAAAATGCACCATCTGTGCATCCAGGCCTACCTGGGGCAGTGCGTCATTCCGTCGAACTACAGACTTCTACCCCAGGCGGTAATAGCCACTACACACTGTTCAAGGTGGCTGTTCCCTTTAGTTTACGTGCCAAATATTAGCCAATCAGATTAAGCGTTGCAGAAGAGCGTTGGATTGCAAGTTGCCATGTCAGCTGTACAGTGCACTGCAATGGATCGAATCGAGTCAAGTTTCCCGATTTATGTCTCGCAAAATGCTTGGATTTCCAGGAAATTTCTGACGTGACGGACAAAACTGTACTTAAAATGTACATCAAAAAATACATGTATTTGTATTCCTGGAAGCCAGATTGACAGACGACTCCGCGAGTTTATAAAAGGGGCATCGATTGGCCACTCGCGACTAGGGCCAAGCCGTGAAATAGAAATGCTCCTATTGACGCCAGGGGTATGAGTGATGCAACAGGAGGTGTAGTCACGCGATGTCCCTGGTGTGCCAGGATGCATCTGTGGGGTTGAATAGGTACATGTAATGATGACTGTTCCACGATAAGCGCACGCAATCTAAATTTTGCGACTTGACCCTGATTTCTTTACTCGATGTGGACTGTTCAATCGGAGGTGCGACCTGACATCAGCCTATATGCACTGAATGACAAAAATAAAGCAAGATGCGATTTGATATTCAGGAGCCACCTCCATGCACATAATTTCACTAATGTTTTAACACCTAGTTGCCAGTGTGGCTTTCGGATGCAATCCACCAAACACCTATTACTGCATTGTCCGCTACTTAATAACCAACGTGAATTGTTCTTTCAACAACTTTTTTCCATTCATAATTGTGATCAGAGGTTTTTTGAGACGTTACCCTCCGATCAGCGGGTCAACTTATTGTTATACGGTGATAGAGCGTTTCGTAAGCAGGTTAATATGTCGATCGTTACTTTAACAGCGGCTTTCCTTTCTGAATTACACACACTATTAGATGTTCTATAATTACATGTACATGTATAGTTGTGCATGCCGGTGGTTCCTGAACGTCTAAAACGTTTAAACCTTTTTTTTCAGTCCTTCTGTGACTTGGCCCACTCTCCTACTTTCCCTCTTACTTTTTCTATTACATTTTAGTTCCGTATTCTGTTAGCGATTGACGGCCTTAGGGCACTGGCAGTGAACACCACCACCTCACTATGTTTCATTATATCTTATTGTATTTTAGTTGAATTATCCTTACTTCGCCATTCTTATTCTTATTTATCTGTTTCCTTCGAACTGTACCTTTGTTTATTGTACGCATAACGGGGCCAATAATGCTCCGGCTTCGGCCCCGCTATGCCATACTGTCGCACTGTTTTATTTTGACCAATAAAATCAATCAATCATGACAAAAGTCGAAATTAGTCGCTACGATTGCCCGAGTTCCAAAATACATTTTGTGGAAACGTTCCATGAATGTGAAGGCATGATAAAAGTCGAGATCAGTCGCTACACCTGTCCGTTCCAAAATACTTTTTGTGGAAACGTTCCATAACTTTTCTGACACTTTTGTGGAGTATTTCAACATGTCGCCAGATCAAGTGTTGTCGAACTGACCATAGCAGCGACTAATTTCAACTTGTCATTCAGTGTAGTCCTACAGAGGCCTTTAGTCTCATGTCAAACGATCGTAAACTTCAACTGAAACGAAATGCTCTCGTATGCCTGGAGCGGTCGTTGGAGAGCGTTTAAAATGCAACAATGCACCATCGGCGGGGTTAAATACGTAATGAAGCGGAACCCCATCGTTGACAGTCGGGTAAAAGGTAGCAATTTTCTCCGCAAATGTTTTTTTTTCAGGGCCCTGTTTTACGAGACCGTCCTTCGGGTGAAAAATAGGTGTAATTCCGCTAGCAATAAGCCTCGGAAGACAAATCAGGAACAACATATTGGAAAATGAACTGAAAGTTAAAAAGTAGGTAGTACCACCACTGCAGTACCTCAATAACTGCCTCGGCGAGTATTTTGTTAGCCGGTAGTTATCAATGAGAAGATAAGCAAGGAGGTTTCCATCAAAACCATAAGCATCTCTGGTGATAACGGCTGGTCCGCGGGTAGAAACGATAAAGACGATTCCATTTTTAAGGACAAAATGAACGTGACCAGTTTCGTTTGACAAATTTATGTCATAAATGGTGGCGCCGATGAAACTTCTTGGGCAAAACACGACGACTTTCCCCTCATATCCCATACTTACTGCAAAGTTTACTCCGCGGGAAAGGCATTTATTTGTGTTAGGTACAATGACGTTCCCTTCAAATCTCCCCCTTTTAACGTCATACAGGACAAAGGTGCGTTTCCGTTGGACAAAAATATAAAACAACATGTAACCCAAACAAATATATGGCGTATGACCTGCGATTCTTTTACTGTAGAAAGACGTCTTGTACTCTATTCCAAAGTAGCTATCTTTGTAAGCATAAACAACAACATTATCATAGGGTGTTTCATCAGGCCTTTGAATCTGTACTATCTTCCCCGATGCACGGACCGGGAACCATATATCACGCTTGGCTACCATCAGCGTCGGTCGGAAAGGGATCACCTTTCCAAGTTTATACTTAATCCTCGCTGGCTCCTTCAAAAATCATGAGACTATCGAGTCACGTGATCATCCGAATTGCTTATAGAAAGAACACAGGTGGACAGGCGGGTTCCAAATGTAACTAAGTAACAATTCTTCTCTTATTGTATAATGCAGCTAAGGCCAGGCGAGTGCTGTTATCTATTGGTTCACGTGGGCCTATAAGGCCCTTTAAGTGACCATTATATTTGGTCCAAATTGACCTTTCGACTGATTTTTCGGCAGTAAAGCATTACCGTATCTCACAATGAGCTGGGATAGGCTATGTTAGTTTTTATGCCTAGAAGTGTCCCGACTATTTATTACATGTAGGCCTATAGCGATTACTTTACGATTAATACGTTTTTTTTTATTTGGAGAGACACCCACACAGCAGACGCGAATCCCATCTTGTGAGATGCGCAGGTGCGCGATGACTGGGAACGAGGCTGCGTAAGATACATTTAAATGAAATGGCCCGGGCCATTGTGCTCACCTCTGTGACAGAGTATGAAGTGTGATTAGCCTGCTGATACACCGAGTGGTGAAGGATTAGTGCAGAAACATCGGAACATTTACTACCGATGAGATATGGCCAAAGTCAATTTTTCAAGTTCCATGTTGAAGTCCAGTTGACTGGAAATTTGGCATATAAGTAGAGGGTACCCAGTGGAATGAACTGGGCAAGGAGATATTTTGTTTGCTGGGTGTGTTGTTGGTGATGGGGCCACTGGGCTGTTTCCCTGGCTTCAGTGGACACGTTGGTGTCCCTGAAGCCAGGGAAACAGTTAGTAGTCTACGTCATTATTGCTTGGGTAAAACCAGTTACTGCTATTGTTACGGCAGTTTTGATACATTTGCCATCAGGAGTATGATTAGGCCCAGGCCCAGAGTGAAAATACTGACTGCTGTAGGCCTACCCCTGTCGTAATTCTCGATTATCCTGTGCCTTTGAATGATTTATTTCGCATATGGTAGCAATTGCAACATCTCGAAAAATAACTTAATGAAGAGAAAAAAGAATAAAATACAAAAGATGATAAAAGAAGAAGAAAAGACGAAAAGGGAAAAAAGCAGTGGACGGGATTCGAACCCGGGGCGCTGGGTTGTGAAGCAACGATCATTCCGCCGCCGTGAACCAACAAGACGTGCAACGCCACGAAGACGTGCAACAGCAGTGACGTACGCTACACCTCAACGGCAACGCACGGTAGCGTTGCTATGATGCGCTTTGGGTAAATCTGTGACGTCATCGTGACGTCATCAAATCATAAGTTTGAAATTAAATCTAAATTTACAAACAAACTGCTGAGCGAAGTGACTAATTGCGCCATCGATACATCATTTCCAGTCCTCCTTAACTTTCATGCGAAGTTTGAGCGCTTAACAATGCCGCATTGTGTGTTTTTGGCACGCTGTTTTCCAGAAGCCGAATTTCTTACATGAGGAGAAATTCAGAGTCGGACCGCCTGTGACGTCAGCAGCTTCGCTATCTGGCCGCTGCGCGGCGTTCCGGGTCCTTTGCGTCAAGACACATATTTAGGCACGGTTAAAGCATCCTAGCTTTTACTAGTTATGAGGTGTGGGTCGAAGTCCATTTTTCAAGATGGCTTCCTTGCGGCCATATTTGAAGTCTGATTGGGTTGAAATTTGGTGCAATTGTGCAGGGTGCCTAGATATATTTTCACACCAAATCACAACACTCTATGTCAAATAGCCATGAAATGTGCCACCAAACAGTGGATTTTGAACTTCTACCTCTATGACCTTGAAAAGTAGGTCAAATAAAAAACCCGGGATTTATGTGATGTAGTCTCATCAGAGGAATCCACCATAAAGGTTTCGTGGTTCTAGCTAGCATCATTCAGGAGATACGGCCGAAAGAAGGTTTTCACAAAGCGCCCCCTACAGGCCATTATGTACAAGCAGCAGCGCTAAGTTTCGGTCCATAGATAGTTTTTACCATAGGGTACCGGTGCACCAAACTTCCAGTTTGTAACCCAAGCGGTTTAGAAACGTGCCACCCCTGTTAACGACGACGGACGACACACCATGAGAGAAGCTCACCTCATAGGGGTGAGCCAAAAATGTGAATCAGATTATTTCAGACGGCGTAGAATCACGTGATATCACTCTGGACGTGGATTGGCCAAATCGCCTGAAACAGAGCACACTTTACGACGAGTCATGAGCAAGACAATCATGTTTGATCTCACACAGCCAGAAAAGTAGTGTTAAAAAGGGAGCTAAGGTGTTAAAAGGGTGTTGAATAGCTCCAACACCAATTTATAGTGTTGTATTAACACTATAAATTGGTGTTGGGAGCTATTTACACCCTTTTTAACACCTTAGCTCGCTCCCTTTTTAACACCAACCAACGGGAGGGTGTTCACTAATCAACGGGAGGGTGTTCACTATCGGTGAATTTACCGCTGAGGCCTACTGCTAGGCTTTGCTACTTCACGACTTTATATCGGCAAGTAGAAAGTAAGTAGACTCATGCATATACACACGCACAACATGCATCATGCATCATGCATGTAAGCCTAATGTACGCACATAGGCCTACTTCACGACTGTATGGCAGACGACTGGCCGATGAGCACACCGAAACATATAGCATTACAGGCCTATGCAATAAGCTGCGCATGCCCAGTAGATCTTGCGCATGCCCATTAGTTGGTCGGCGAAGGGGCGGCAGTCAAGGGTAGAATCAATTTCTTATGTCGAAACTCATGATGGTTGATCAGGCTCCACCCTTATCCGCTGGTTGGCTCAACTGATTATTAGCAGTGAGGTAAGGCGTTGTCAGTGGACGAAAGTTGGATGACTGAAAAGGCGCAAAGGCCTTGTGTCACTAGTAGAGTCTATACAAATATATGATTTTGAATCAAAAACCTATATTTTGTCGACAAAATCATAGTTTTTGACTCAAAAACATAGATTTTGTTCTCCGAACTACCATTTTGTCTTCAAAATCATAGATTTTATCAAAATATAAGTTATAACCCCCATTTTATAACAAAATCTATGATTTGGTATCGCCTCTACCATTTTAGCTTCAAAATCCTAGTTTTTGACAAAATGATGGTTACGACCCCCATTTTTGCTCAAAAACCTAGATTTTATCTCAAAATCCTAGTTTTTGACTTCAAAATCTATTATTTTGAAGCAGTTTGTCCACTTGATTCAAAATCCTATATTTTGAACCGGTAACTATGGTTTTGACTCGTAACTATGGTTTTATCAAATGTACGTAAATGCATAGCAACAGTCACTATGATTTTAGCTACGCCCTAAAAGCATGAAAAAGTATCAAAATACCAGTTACAACCGCTATTTTGACAAAATCTATGATTTTAAGGCTAAAATAGTAGATACCAACAGAATCTAGGTTTTTGAGCTAAAATGGGGGATGTGGTAACCATCATTTTGGATTTTGAAGCTAAAATGGTAGATGCGACACAAAATCATAGATTTTGTTATAAAATGGGGGTTATAACTTACATTTTGATAAAATCTCTGATTCTAAAGACAAAATTGTAGTTCGGAGAACAAACTCTATGTTTTTGAGTCAAAAACTATGATTTTGTCGACAAAATATAGGTTCTTGATTCAAAATCATAGATTTTGTATAAAGTGGACAAACCGCTTGCCATAGATGTGTGTGCGCGCGTTTACACGGCTCATTTTGACCAAGGCGCATTCCGGCTTCAAACTGAGCCCGCGGAACCCTCCATACTTGCTGGAGAGATAGAGGTAGAAATTGCAGAATAATGTGCATTGGTGTAAATTGTATCTCTCCAGCAACTATGGACCAGTATCGGAAAAAATCTGTGTGTCAAGGAGCCAAAACCAACCCCAAACAGTGCGTTCTGTTCTGGGGCACGTTCTAAAGAATTACCTTCTTCTGAAACATCTCAGCTCGCGGATACCTCACAGCTTGGTGTTTCTCCATGCATGTCCCCCGCCGGTCACTCATCTGACACACAAGGCTGCCGCGTTTTGGAATCGTTACGAAGGTCGTACAATTCATGACCATGAGGCAGACAGCAGCACAAGAAATACGCGACTTTTTTTCTCCATCATCCAAAGACGGTGACCGTAATCTCCAACCTGTCACCACGATTTGGTAAGTAGTGAATTTCGTCTCGAGAGCCGACAAAATATGCATGTGTAGTTGGCCTACACCGTGACAGACCTCGGGTTCGACACTGGGTGACTATTTCGAAGCCCTGCCGCCATATTCGTGAAAATCTGGCCGACCATCAGTGACGTCACAGCGACAATCTTGCGACGTAAAGAACGAAATTGAAATCTTGCGTGTAACGGATAATCGGTCGTGAGCGTACACATTCTGTACCGACCAGAAAAGGGAAAGGGTAACAAGATTATGAGTAGGCCTAGTCTACACTTTGACGTGTTGATAATTTAGTTGAAGGCCGTTTGTGACCACATTATATGAACCCCTGGTGAAAATGGAGTAAGAGTGTCGTTTTTGAGAACCGACTAATCGCAGACGAAATAATGACGTAATCAGTCAATACTTTGTTTAGTTGTGCGAATTGAAAGTGACATGGTCGGAATATTGATCGCCCGATCGATCGACTCTCTGTCATGTCATGTTTCAAATACAAAAAGCATACTAGTAATTCTATAGAAGTCTCCTTAACTCTGTAGTCCACTTTAAGCTTTAGTATACCTCCCTGCAAACAATGGGCATCCTAGCTACGATATTGATCGCCAAATCGAACGTTTTGTCTTGTCATGTCTTGTCAAAATCTATGGCCCGTATTCTAGAAGCCTCCTTAACTTTAAGGTCCACTTTAAGATTTTGTATTCCGCCCTGCAAACAATAGCTAAAGGTAAACCTTAAAGTTGAGGAAGCTTCTAGAATACGGCCCTATGTGTCTTATACCATTGTTGGCTGTCACATTAGTACAGTGGCCCTGTAACGTTTTCTGGCCTGGGCCTATGCGGGGTACCCCCCCCCCCTCAAAAAATGGAACAATCATTGTTATGAAGAGGAAGGTTAGTTCCGGCTAGGAGAGTTGATGGAACGACAACAACGAACGAGTTCCAAACTAATATTGTATTGATTCGAAATTATGGGCCCTAAAGAACAAGCATACTTCCACTAGCCAGTGCCCTCAACGACTTAAAGCGATGTACTCGGGCTCTGCAGTAACTGCACATCGATAGTTCCTCTATTTCCCGCACGGTGGCAGCACTATATTTTATGAATGAAATTCAAGCGAGCCATCTCATTATAATACTACGGAATTTACTATGACCAATCAGTAGCGAGGAGGGTGACCATGGTGACATGATTGACAGTGTCACTCAGTGAGTGATGCCGACGGAGACGACTCGGAGTCATCCGCAAAACATGCAAAGGATGGTGTTGGCCGGGGTTCAGCGACGTTCAGGAGGTACACTGCTAAGTCCTCATTAGTGCTACAACAACTCTCTGTCTTCACACGCCGCCATCTGACTAAACTTGCAGCACTGAGGCGAATTCTCTGGTCAGTCTTCCTCACACTTCGGATTTTTCCGCGCCATGTTTGTTGTCAGTCTGTCGATCTCGTTCTCGGAAATACCCCGTGAGATTTTGAAATTATTCCGGCAGTAAACACTTATGTCGCCCAAATTCATTGAAATAATATTAATAAAAGATTTTTCATGAACGTTTTATTGTATAAAACGTAGACGATACCGTAATTTGATGGTTCAAAGGTGCTAGAAATCACACGAGATCAGTTTCAAGAATCCCGCTAGCTATGAATGAAATTGGGGAGCTATCGCGGGTCGCGATAGTTGAATGAGATTTCATTTTCAACCCTCGCGAGTACATCGCTTTAAAGCAATGGATGGAGAATCTTTTTAGAAGAAAGAAGACACCAAGATATCCAGATTATTGTCGCTGCTGTGACAGGTTATAATGTCCTATAGGGAATATAGTCCCCTTTCACCTCGGATGAAGGCGAGGAATAATCCGGTCAGGACATAATACGGGGGACCACGGTTATTGTCACTGCTGTGACAGGTTATAAAGTCCTATGGGGAATATAGTCCCCTTTCACCTTTGATGAAGGCGAGGAATAGTCGTCCGGTCAGGACACTCCGGGGACAGGAAGGCCATGGTCCCTGGTGGAGTGTACCGCCTGTCACAGCTGGTTTTGCCCGGGTCGTATACAAATCTAAATTTGACATATTTCGACTCTGGATGATCAGAACGGAAATCTTTTGGCGTCGTTATGTTGTCGGTTGAGTGCTTTTTCTTAAAAAAGCCAAACTCGTTGTAACCGCTTGCAAAAGGCGCTTCTACTAGGTCACGTGCCTGGAATTGACCAATCAGCGTGAGGTTACATAAAAATAGATCTTAAAAAAACCCGTCTCTCTCTATTTTTCATACTAGGTAATATCAGGGAAAAGGCTTTAAAATATTCTCTTTGACACAGCAATAAAGTGAGAGAAGAATAAGAATAAAAATAAGAATAATTTACGTTTTGAGAAAGTGCAGTAGTGACCAAATCACAACCCTGTCTTCCAGTAGTGTAATTGTCTTACTACGCCCATTGGCTGCATTGAAATGCCGTGCGAAATAAACCCTCATATTATTTCAATACACCCAAACCCGGAAATTTCACGGTCAACCCGCAAAGAAAACTATTATTACAGTTCATTCCACTTCCCAGTGGCGCGAGGTTTATCAACGATAGCTCCGCAACAGCTGGGTCAAATTTGACGAAACATACGTCAGTTGACTTGTCTTTCTGCTATCTTCATTTTTCGCGTAAGGCCGACATAACGGATCCCTTTCTCAAAACCCATTTCATTTCGCCATGGTGTTCAGTGCAGTTTACACGTGCGCGATGCATTGCGGCATTTCAAAATGGCTGACATTTCGGCCGTCAACACAAACTGTGATTTGTGAAGGAACATTTTTCTGTCACGTTTTGCGGGAAAATGACAGGGATGATGGCTGTAGCGCCAAAAAAGGCAAATCGATTGATGTATGGTATGTCAAATTCGGCCCAGCCGTTGCGGAGCTATCGTTGATAAACCTCGCGCCACTCGGAACTGGAACGGAGAGTAGGTTTATGTTGTCTTCGAACCGTTCCTTCCAACGAAGGTCTGGGACCAATCTATATCATGAGCACTGGCATTACAGGTTCGTGACCAGGGGCTGAGTAAGAAAATGGCGCCCGCAATGGAGGGGTCAGACCGAATTATCGGTGCGAGATATTATATTTACCGAGGCCGCTTGCTTTGGGTCGAAGTCAATAATGTTTTCTTCGAGGGGGGGGGGGCTTTTTGGTCTGTTTCTCGACATGAATTGTCGCCGACGTTAGGATGTTTAATAATCGACCTTCACACGGAGTCGGTTCGATTGAGACCGAGGCCAGTTCACTTGCCTTTTATTCCGTGAATAAGCCATGCAACTTCTTTCCATCCAACTTTTACATCAACGTCGTTGCATTTCCCTTCTTTTGACCGCTACCATTCATACCGATCTGTTTTCCCTAAAACGAAACATGGGTACCATCCGCCTATTTTATATCGGTGAAAATACATTTACTACATCATATCTCTTATGTTTCAGACGTATCATGCGGACGTTCCTATTTTGGTCAACATTGGCCTGGTCTGATCCCATGAGTTTACAACATGCATCATTGTTACTCACTCCATGCATTTCCAGCCGTAGCAGACTGATGACGTCATAATTTTCATTCAAACTCGATGTACAAATATCGTGCATTTCAAAGCCGCAGTACACCCAGTATTTAGCATATTTTCCTTTAGTGTACAAAAAAACCGAACACCTCCAACGCTTCATGATGATGCATGGTGTGGAGGCCTTTGGCAAAGGAACCTCTTGTTGCCGTATTGTAGGACGGGTGTGAAAGTTTCGAACAACAAGAAGAACCTGCAAGCGATATTTGACCTTGTTCATAAAGATGAGAACGGGATATTTCGCCACATGGAACAAACACAACCAGGGTCGACCTGGGTTATCCCGCAGGATTTTGATCGGCAGTTGAAATTGACACTCCCACAATGCACTGCATCACTGCAAAAACGGCATTCTGTGCCAGACGTTTGTGTGTAGCAGTACTGCGGAATAAAACGGCAGGCTGCGCGAGACTACCAGCAAGGGGAGAGTGGACGGCGGGATTTCTAAATTATTCGCTTTTTTCGGCTCACAAACGATGCCGCCTGTGTTGTTAATATGCAAACGATGGCTGTAATTATGCATGGATTTAATGATTGGAGTCTTGTAGATGACGTGGTAAGCAAAAAATGTTCGACAGTTTCTCGGCGTTTTCGGGTCGTACGAGGGCTCCGAAGTGAAGCTTACACTCGGTTCAAATCTGGTCCTGCGCTTGCCTACCTTGTCTTATTCCTTATCTTAATACCCATTCTTTACAATGGTTTAACCCGATATTCCGGCTTACTAACCCGATGATCCCGCTACTAGGCTTCAGGGGCCTGTGATTTGATTGACGATATTAAAACGGCACGAAAAATTCTTTGATGTCTGTCGGTACGATATATTAAAATGGTGCCCGTCGTGTCGGGCGCTAGAGCGATGTTTTTCGACTTGTCATGCTTGTGCATGGTCATGTGGCATTTGCAAGAACAATCTCGTCTTCACGTGTTGTGTCCAATCCTCGGTATACTTTTGTAGATCGAACTATACCCAGGGTATAGTTTCGTGGGACGACATTGAACCTGGACGCAAGGGCCCAACGCGCCGCGTAGCGGCCAACAGCGAAGCTAGCCAAAGACTTGTCACGGGTCAATCAATAGAACTGGACTCATAGGAAATATGCACCTAATGTCCAGATGGAATATACCGGACGGTTGGTTCACGTTTTTAGTGACTGTGAACGTAGATGGGTACATTATGTAGCGATACGCTGACAGATTTGCTGGGGACTTGCTCTGTGGATGTTGTAAAATGCGATTTTTGGAAGATTATTCTGATTTGCAACGTCATTTTTAATTAACATTAAAATATGTTGAGTAGCTGGGATATGTTTATAAACATTTATTGAGCAGCCACCGTCATGACGTGGCCGGCTGGCGCGTCGGTAGAGCGTCCGGCTCTGAATCCGGGGCGCCGGGTTCGAGCCTTGCGATGGGAATTTTTTATTTTTTTCACGTGTCAGTTTCTCTGGGTTTTTTTTTGCTGAAAACGTTTTTTCCGCAGGATGAATATCTCCCCAGCCCTTACATTTCCCTACAAATCTGCATTTGCTAATAAATACTTATAACCACAGATCCCTGTCAGCTGCCCTGCATTCAGAGAGACTTTTCGCTAAAGTCTCTCTGAATGCAGGGCAGCTGACTACCATCCACATTCCCCTCCCAGTCACCAAAAATATCAACACCACAACTAACGTTCAAGACTACTGGGTATATTTCTGTTATACCCAGGACGACATTAACCGATTCGGCCCTAGTAGCATCTCTCCCTTGGATACAAAGGGAAACCATTCAACAATGCTTTCATTCCCCAAGGCACAATTTTTGGCGTTCAGACTGGCCCCGAGTTGTCTTCACCTCGTCCTCACTTCCACTTTGATCGGTTGAATTATAATCATCGCCGTCATCATTATAATCATCGCCGTCACCATTATAATCATCGCCGTCACCATTATAATCATCGCCGCCATCATTATAATCATCGCCGTTATCATTATAATCATCGCCGTCATCATTATGATCAATGCCGTCGTCATTATAACTTGCAGCACGTTCATTTCTTGCAAAATCTACCGTCTGCTGTGTTGTTTGATCTTGTGTTGACCTGCAGGCGTAGGATGTTTGGGTAGGGATTAATCCTGCATATTAAATTTAATATGTTGAAACCATTCGTCCCCTTGGCCCTCATTTCAGGATGCAATCATATATTGCACCACAGGTCCACCAATGACACAACGGAAGATAAAAGGGACTGCAAACTACACACTGATTAGGTGCTATAAATATACGGTACTCAAAGGCACAGGACAATGCTGATTGAACTTACCTATCGTTAAGTTGTTCTTCATGCTTCTGCTTGATGCTTTCATTTCTTCATGCTTCTGGTACTGAAGTGATTTGAGAAGTTTGCATACTTTATGATCTTAAAATTGCACTCGTGGCAAACAAATTTACCATCTTCATCTCATTCCTTATGGTCTTCATCTCGTTCCTTATGGTCTAAAATCCCACGCCTGATGAGTTTTGCTGGTGTCTCAGTCATCATGAAAAGACAACGCATTGAACTTAAATTAGGCCTCAGTACTAGGGCTGAAGAAAGGACTTCATTTCACATCAAATACGCCTACCTAGGCCTTGGGGCCTAGGCTTAAATGGAGAAGTGATCAGACAGATAACTCTCAGGCCTTTTACTTTTAGATACCCCGAAAAGTCAGAAAAATCCCTGCTGTAGGCCTATGTCATGATGTACCCCTGCAAATACCGGTACATGTGTACCTCTGGCAACAGGCCCTCCCCTACAACATATCCCCCTGCAGGCACTCCTGCTGAGCCAGCCTGCAGAACCGATACCCCCATCTGCTGCCACATATGAACCCTACAAGCACCTCTAGGGCTAGGCCCCTGCTTTTGCGTACCGTACTGATACATGATTGTTTGCCGGGTTGCAGTTTTGGCCAACCTGCATGCAAAAAGATATATGATATAGATGGAAAAGAGCAGAGGTCCCGAGACGAAACCTTCAGGGAACCCAGATGTCAATGGCTTCATGGCAGACCTCTGAGCATTGATCATGACGGCCTGCGTCCTGAGGGAGAGGTAGGACTTTAACCACTCCAAGGCTTTACCTTCGATGCCCAGCCTATGTTGCAGGCGAGCAAGCAAAACATCATGACTTATGGTGTCGTATGCTGCAGACATATCCAAGAGAATCAAAATTATCCCCTTGCCCTTATCAAGGGCAGTGTCTACATCTGCATTAATCTTCAACAGCGCCGTTTCTGTGCTGTGGGTGGAAAAATCTTCTGCGCCTAAATGAGTAGGGCTAGTATGCCTTGTGGCCTTTTCCTTGTATGTTGTTGTACATCGCTGCATGAATTGGAACCAGTCCTGAGCTAACGCAGCAAATCCAGCTTGATCCAGTTTTAAATTTATGTTGATATGTTGGGGTATTCGAAAAACCTGGACGATGGACGGTGGATGATGGACGATGAACGGCTCCTTTCAGCATCATCGATCTCCACCGCCTGGATGATAATTGTCTCATTTCCGACATACCTCCCAGCATCAACATGAATCAACATGAACTGCACAGGCCTACGATAAACATGATCAATCACGCATTACATCGTTCAGAATTACCTCTAGTCTTGTCTACACATGTACTGGCGGGAAAACCACCGATACCTACAGCTCCTAAGTCCTTGAGAATTTACTATGGGTCCCTTTTGAAAAGTTGTAGGGATTGGTCTTATCTCCCCAGGGTGTGTACAAAACTAAGACCTAAGACCTACAAAAGTAAGACCCCACAGTACAAAACTAAGACCCTGTTATAAAAGTAAGACCCCACAGTACAAAACTAAGACCATGTTATAAAAGTAAGACCCCCCACAGTACAAAACTAAGACCCTGTTATAAAAGTAAGACCCCCAACAGTACAAAACTAAGACCCAGGCGGCACCACTGGAAATGACCTTGACCTTTAACCCCGGAAGTGATCTTGACCTGAAATGAAGGCGATAGAGGGCGTCATGAACTCAATAGGGGGCGTATCTCGCTTATCTTAGTTCCAAATTCCTCCGCTAGGGGTGCAAAGTCGCGGATGATCACTCGGGAGTACTCGGCAATCTTAGGTTTTTCTCGAATAACTCCGTTGTTTATTAACATATTCCAATGAAACCAAGACGACCTTGAGGCATGACTGACCCTTGTTAGCTACTTCCTGCAGGGTTTTTTGTGTGTCCGAGTAGTCGGCGAGGAAGGTGAGAGGTCAAGGGTCAAGGTCATCTTGGTTTCATTGGAATATGTTAATAAACAACGGAAATATTCGAGAAAAACCGAAGATTGCCGAAGATTCCCGAGTGATTCCGAACATTGCCGAGTACTCCCGAGTGATCATCCGCGACTTTGCACCCCAGCGGAGGGATTTGGAACTAAGAAAAGCGAGATACGCCCCCTATTGAGTTCATGACGCCCTCTATTGCCTTCATTTCAGGTCAATGTCACTTCCGGGGTTAAAGGTCAAGGTCATTTGCAGTGGTGCCGCCTGGGTCTTAGTTTTGTACTGGGGGGTCTTACTTTTATAACAGGGTCTTAGTTCTGTACTATGGGGGTCTTACTTTTATAACAGGGTCTTACTTTTGTAGTGTGGGGGTCTTACTTTTATAACAGGGTCTTAGTTTTGTACTGTGGGGTCTTACTTTTATAACAGGGTCTTACTTTTGTACAGTGGAGGTCTTACTTTTATAACAGGGTCTTACTTTTGTACTGTGGGGGTCTTACTTTTATAACAGGGTCTTACTTTTATACAGTCGGTCTTACTTTTGTAGGTCATAGGTCTTAGTTTTGTAGACACCCTACCTCCCCATTCCCGAATTATAGTCGGTATAGCATTAATTTTCCAGCCCTTCCCAGCAATAATCCCACTGTACGGCTGTTTGCCGGAAATGTCCCAAGGCAAACAGCCATGCAAAGAGAAAATTCGTGAAAATGACGAAATGCACCCAGGATGATATTTTATAAATCTTGCACGATATACTTTGATTTGGTGCAAATTTTCATTTAAATTCTTGCGGCGTATTTTTTACGTCTTGGAGGTATGTCGGAAATGCGACAATTATCATCCAGGTGGTGGAGATCGATGATGCTGAAAAGAGCCGTCCATCGTCCAGGTTTTTCGAATACCCGATATTTTGCACAAAATAAGCCCATGGCGAACTACTTATGCCGGCCTTCCACCTGAAAGATTTCCGTCGTGGATTGTCGACACTGTTGGATATACTGTGGTCTCGGAGTTATGCCGGACTGGGGGCGGTCAGTCCTAGCCGTACTTTTAGGGTATGGCCCAAACAAAAATGATTTGGTATCGGGGCATGTCTCAGGATCATTCATATCCGCCCACACCACAATTTCAGTCCAAAGGCCCAACCCCAAATTCCCCAGAACCAATGGGTGGATATGGAGTCGAATCCGGCATAACTCCGAGACCACAGTATGTCAGACAAGTCTCTGTTGCATGATCAATTTATGTAGCGTGGAAGAGGCCTTAATAGATTATGTCAGGCAGTTCTTTTAATGTCCGACAGTTATTGCTTTGAATAGTACCTGTTCTATTCATCGCCAGAAATGTCTGGAAACGTTTTGAACTATACGCGGCAGTCGTCGACATGGACACACAGGCAAATTTTGTTTCACGTGGAAGAGCCACACGACAGAAACATGCGACAGTAACATCCTCGACAGTTGCAAGAGCTTGCAGAACGAGACTTTCGACATTGTTTTCTTTCACGTGGACGACGCATCGGTGGGTTTATTGCGACAGTTTTGTCAGAATTGTCGCAAGTTTTCTTTTTTACGTGGAAAGCTGGCATGAAAAGTTATGCATTTAAAATAAAATAAAATCAAACCCAAGTTTTATTTGCTCAATAAAGCATAGATACATAGACTTACAGATATCTGTAACATTCAACAGTGATTTGGATATAAAAGTTCATGTGCACCTTTCTTGGATACAGATATTAGGCCTATATATTTGCCCAATTATATTGGATACAGAAGCCAAAGATAGGCCTACATGTAGGCTTGCAGATCTGGGATTTCATTTTATTTCATTTATTTTAGGCCTCCGGCCCATACAAATTTGACAATTTTCACCAATACAGAAGATGGATTCCAACGGTTTAACATGATTTAACCCCTACTACACAATTTATAAACATAATCAAATACAAAAAAAGGAGAAGGAGCGATGGACCGCCCTCACACGCGCATCAGTGCACGGACGGCACTAATGCGCATGCGAAAGAAACTCATCCCTCCTCTCCCTGGCTTTGTACAAAAATACTGACAAGCTTCGCAATGTAACTTCAGAATCGGACTTCATAACCCTTACAAAAGAGGCAACATTTGGCTCCAACATAGGCAACAAATTCCTCCTACTCTCTTGGTGAAATGAGCAACTATTCAGAAGATGAAATTAATCGTCCAGCTCCCCACTCTCACAAAAAATACAGGGAACTGCTTCCCGTCCAAATCTATTAAAAAAGGAGCCACATTGGAAACTCGCCAGACATTGCCTAAATTTGGAAATGAGTACCACATTCAAATACTTTTCCGGTTCAAAAAGAGATTTAAACAACCTATAATGAACAAGTGAAGCCGAATTATCTACACCACTGTCCCATGTTTGTAATGCACAATCCCTCACTCTCTGCTTAAAAAATAGAAACAAAGTTATCTACATTTTCAACACCTTGATTTAACCATATAAACTGGAAACCTAATACACACAATATATTACATATTATATATTATTTAATAATCAGTAACCAATCTTGAACATGAAATTGAAACGGGTTTCTAAGCGAAAAGACTTCGCTTTGTACCAGATTCGAACCGACGGACCCTCGCATAAGGCATCAATCGCAAGCACTAAGGGGCAGCACGCCTTAACCACTAGGCCAAATCCCCATCTTGGGTACAGAAGGTATGTTGTCGAACTTTGGATGGCGATTTATTGTGTATACTGAAACTCTGTAATATACTACATGTACTCAAAAAATGTTAACGACCACTTTTTTCATAACTCATAATTCTGTTTGAGGCATTGCTTCAGAACACATTAACTTACCACATCTGTAATTCATAACAGTGTGTTTGAGGTCATACAAGACAGTTATAACATACCATTTTCAACTGTAAAAACTGCCACATGAAAAAGTTGTGCACAAAATAACAAGTGGTCCTTAACTTGTTTTGAGTAGTGTGTTTATCAAATCGTCGCATTGGGGAAAAAGAACTGTTTCCGGTAATGAATTCCAGAAAGGAACTAGAAATACAGATATTAACTAAGTAAATTCATGATCACACCGTGCACCATACATAGAAGAAAATTAAAAGAAAGAAAAAAAGATAGAACCTCTTGAATAGAATAGTAGATATACAAAAGCATCGAAACTATCAACATCGAACACCGCCATATCGTGATAAAGGAATATACTTCACCGAACTTCGTTAATCGCCATCGACATTAGGGAGGTTTCGCAAATCTGACGAAACACGAAGTACGAAATACGAAATTGGATTTCATTTCCATGACGTAATGTATTTCAGGAAATGGTTGGTACTACAAATATCACCTGCTGCAGGAGCGTCTTTTAGCGTATGACGTTAGACCGATAGAGTTACGGTGTATATTAAACTTTGAAATTTATCTTTCGTACGAAGTGGAAATGTTAAAATTCACGATGAACCATCAATCTCTCGGTCTTTCATGATATGCTAAAAGAAGCACTGGCAGCAGGGACATTTGTGGTACCAACCATCTCCAGAAATACATTAGGTCCTGGAAATGAAGCTGAATTTCGTATTTCGTACTTCGTGTTTCGTCAGATTTGCGAATCCTCACTGTTAACCCAACAACAGTGAACACCTGTTTTGAGTGAAAAGTGTAACTGTCGTAAAGTGTCTGGGATAACTTGTTGTGGTTATCCATTATCTAGATATGATATCGTAGCTTTCCCTACTGAATCAAAGTACTGTACATATATTTTACATTGAATCAAAGTCCATTTCCGACATGTTGATGTCCACTACGATTCTGTAGAGGAATCCCGCTGACGTCACACACGAGCTATTGAATATGTAATTATGGTTTCCGATCTCAAGATCGGAAACCATATAGTGTTTGGTCGTGGTGTCTGTCTGTGTGTGTGTCTGTGTGTGTGTCTGTGTGTGTTTCTGTCTGTTCAGTCTGTCACACCTGTAACTTTGTTCCTGCAAGAGCTACAGACCTGGGAATGTGACCTACCCCCAGGTTTCATGACCTGAGCTACAAGATAAAATGAAAATTTCCAGTCTCCGATACCTGGTTCATGGTGAAATTGACATATCAAAAGTTGAGATTTTGTCTGTCACACTTTTGTTTCTTGAATAACTTGTCTCCGACGCCAGGTAGAGCACTAGCAACAAGTTCCTTCCCTATGTTTATGGCCCTTGGCAAGATACTGGCATCAACAAATTTATTCTCCAGTGTCAGCATCATAATGATATTGATATATCAAATTTGATATTTTGACATATCGGTAGATCTGCCGCAGTAAGTGACTTGAAACTGGTATCACAACATCTTTGCTCATTCACGGGTGTTATTGCAACTGAAATTTTCAGTTTGCACCTGCTCAGTCGCATGATATTTGCTGATATCGTGGTGAGATTTGATATTCAAATTTGATAACATGACATAAGTCAGAATCTGGTGATGGTAGAGACCTAAAACCTTCACCTACACCTAGGTTATCAAGGATGAGCTTTCAGATTACGCAATGACCTTGAAGGTTAGAGGTCAAGGTCAAGGTCAAACAGTTCTTAAGCGCAAATCTCCTCGGAATTTCAGGAAAAAACGCATTAGAAGCCTGAATTTACCATCCCCGATAGGTTTAATCAGGGATCCTGTCCCAGTTATGCAATACTTCTCAAGGTCAGAGGTCAAGGTCACAGCCAACCATCACAAATAACATGAGACAGAACCCGGTGATGGTGGAAGCCTAAAACCTTCATCTACACCTAGGTTATCAAGGATGAGCTTTCAGATTACACAATGACCTTGAAGGTCAGAGGTCAAGGTCAAGGTCAAACAGTTCTAAAGTGCAAATCTACTCAGAATTTCAGGTGAAAACTAATTAGAAGCCTGCATTAAGTTAATTTAACCATCCCCTATTTGTTTAATCAAGGATCCCTGTTCCAGTTACGCAATACTTCTCAAGGTCAGAGGTCAAGGTCACAGATAACTAGCTCTAGAGTAGTAAACTTCGGAAACCATAGACATCGCTCCGATGTCCTTTTCTTGTTAGCATCTTGATTGGCTATCAACAATACACTACATGTCTATACAATCACGCACGAAGTGTTTGTTTTCACACCAGAGGGTATTTGATTTTGTTTGTCACATCATGTGCTGGAAAACCAAACATGAGAAAGGTAGTTTCGAAAATATTTTACTTTTTCTTATGTTTTCTTCAGTTGTCCCAATAACTTAATGACGGCCAATGTGGCCGCAAAAACGTCTATGCTAATTATACAAAATCTATGCTAATTAGACAGTGACGTCACGTAGGATTCATCCATATCAATGGTCTTGATTTGATCATCAAGTTGTTTGATATGTTCTTCTCTATTTTTCCGGCGACCTTTTCAAAATTTGTTGACTCTTTCCTGACGTTTCTCCTGGTCTTGCTTCACCGGCTTGACTACTGTTTCAACGTGTCGGTCTCGACCATGCGCTGTTTCCCTAAATTATCTATCTTCTCTTTGAACCTTGTCTCCATGGTCTTGCTCGTATTGATGAGGTCATCGTTCAGTTGTCCAATCTGTTCTCTGTATTTCCTGTGATCTATTTCTAATTCTTCTACTCTTTTCTGAAGTTTCTCGTAGTCTTGCTTCATCTTTAATGCTTCAGTGGCGACATCACGATCAAACTTCTGTTTCAACGCATCGACCTCGGCTTTGTAATGTTTCCCTAAACTCTCGACCTTCTCTTCGGCTTCTTTCTCCATGGACGTTGCTTTATCTTTCAGTTGTTCAATATGTTTTCTAGTTTCCCTGCGATCGTTTTCTAAATCGCCTACTCTTTTCTGAAGTACCTCATAGTCTTGATTCATATCGAACGCTTGAATGGCTAATTCTACATCACGATTCTGTTTCAATGCGTCGACATTAGCTTGGTGCTGTTTTTCCAAAGTGTCGATGTTCTTCATGAACCCTTTCTCCATTTTCTTGATGTCATCATGCAATTGTTTCATCTGTTCTGTATTCTTGGGATCGTTTTCTAAATCGCTTACTTTCTGCTGAAGTTTCTTGTAATCTTCTATGTCAGGTGTCTTCTCCAAAGCTTGAATGGCTGAGTCATCAGGATCCACTTTCTGTTTCAATGCGCCTACCTCGCCTTTGTGCTGTTTCTCTAATTTCTGGATGTTCTCCGTGAACAGTTTCTCCATTTTCTTGATGTCATCATGCAATTGTTTGATCTGTTCGGTATTCCTGGGATCATTTTCGAAAGCGTTTACTTTCCGCTGATGTTTCTCGTAGTCTTCTAGGTCAGGTTTCTTCTCCCGAGCTTGAATGGCTAATTCATCACGATCCACTTTCTGTGTCAACGCATTGACCTCAGCTTTATGATGTTCTGTATTTTCCCTTTTCCCTATTTCATTTTCTAGTACGGTTGGTTTCATCGCTTCGCTTGGGTTCTGGTCATTGGGCGGTTGTGCGCGTGCAGACGTCTCCTCAACTGATGAAGGTAAATAATATGGGGATGACTGCTCTTCATCTCCAGATTCGCGGCCATTTTCCCTTGTAGATTCTTCATCTTCCGTCGTGGATTCTTCACTTCCATACAAGGCGTCTTCTTCGCTCGGGTTCTCGTCATCAGGTGGTTGTGCACGAGCAGGGGCTTCCCCAACTGAAGAAGGTAAATAATCTGGTGGTGACTGTTCTTCATCTCCAGATTCGCCGTCATTTTCCGTTGTAGATTTTTCATCATCCGATGTGGAGTCTTCACTTCCAGACAAGGCGTCTTCTTCGCTTGGGTTCTGGTTATTATGTGGTTGTGCACGTGCAGACGTCTTCTCAGCTAATGAAGATAAATGATCTGGCGGTGACTGTTTTTCATCTCCTGATTCGCCGTCTTTTCCCTTCGTTGATTCTTCATCTTCCGTCGTGGATTCTTCACTTCCAGACAAGGCGTCTTCTTTGCTCGGGTTCTCGTCATTAGGTGGTTGTGAACGAGCAGGGGCTTCCTCAACTGATGGAGGTAAATAATATGGCGGTGATTGTTTTTCATCTCCAGATTCGCCGTCATTTCCCGTCGTAGATTCTTCATCTTCCGTCGTGGATTCTTCACTTCCAGACAAGTCGTCTCCGTCGCTCGGGTTCTGGTCGTCAGGCGGTTGTGCACGAACAGGGGCTACCTCAAATGATGAAGGTAAATGACCTGGTGGTGACTGTTCTTCATCTCCAGATTTGCCGTCATTTCCCATCGTAGATTCTTCATCTTCCGTTGTGGATTCTTCACTTCCAGACAAGTCGTCTTCTTCGCTCGGGTTCTTGTCATCAGGTGGTTGTGCACGAGCAGGGGCTTCCTCAACTGATGGAGGTAAACAATCTGGTGGTGACTGTTCTTCATCTCCTGATTCGCCGTCATTTCCCTTCGTAGATTCTTCATCTTCCGTTGTGGATTCTTCACTTCCAGACAAGCCGTCTTCTTCGCTTCTGTTCTGGTCATTAGGTGGTTGTGCACGTGCAGACGTCTTCTCAACTGATGAAGATAAATGATCTGGCAGTGACTGTTCTTCATCTCCTGATTCGCCATCTTTTCCCTTCGTAGATTCTTCATCTTCCGTTGTGTAGTCTTCACTTCCAGACAAGGCGTCTTCTTTGCTCGGGTTCTCGTCATTAGGTGGTTGTGAACGAGCAGGGGCTTCCTCAACTGATGGAGGTAAATAATATGGCGGTGACTGCTCTTCATCTCCTGATTCGCCGTCTTTTCCCTTCGTTGATTCTTCATCTTCCGTCGTGGATTCTTCACTTCCAGAAAAGGCGTCTTCTTCGCTCGGGTTCTCGTCATCAGGTGGTTGTGCACGAGCAGGGGCTTCCTCAACTGATGGAGGTAAATAATCTGGCGGTGGTTGTTCTTCATCTCCAGATTCGCCATCATTTCCCGTCGTAGATTCTTCATCTTCCGTTACGGACTCTTCACTTCCAGGCATGTCATCTCCTTCGCTCGGGTTCTGGTCATCAGGTCGTTTGTCACGAACAGGTGTTTCCTCAACTGATGAAGGTACATAATCTGCTGGTGGCTTTCGCATACCTCCTGATTCGACCTCTTTCACAGTCGTTGACTCTCTATCTTCTGTTGTGGAATTGTTACTATCTGAAAAGCCCTTTCCATCACTAAGATTCTGGTCGTCGGACGGATATAGAGCCACAGACGATTTCTCAACTGATGACGGTGAATGATGTGTAGATGACTGTTGTTCGTCTCCTGATTCGCCGTCATTTCCCGTCGCAGACTTTGTATCTTCCGATGTGGTCTCTTTACTTCCAGGTAAGTCGGCTCCATCGCTCCGACTCTGCTTATTCGGCGGTTTCGCAACCGCAGACACTTCCTCAGCTGATGACAGTGAATGGTCTGTTGAAGGCTGTTGTTCGTCTCCTGATTCGCTGTCATTTCCCACCGGAGATTCTTCATCTTCCGTTGTGGACTCTTTACTTCCAGACAAGTCGTCTCCTTCGCTCGGGTTCTGGTCATCAGGCGGTTGTGCATGAGCAGGTGCTTCTTCAACTGATGGAGCTACATAATCTGCTGATGGCTTGCGCTTGCCTCCTGATTCCAGCTCTTTCACCGTCGTTGGCTCATCATCTTCCGTTGTGGACTTTTTAATTTGTGTCACACCATTTCCATCACTAAGATTCTGGTCTTCGAGCGGATATGCAGCCGCAGACGATTTCTCAACTAATGAAGGTGAATGATGTGTAGATGACTGTTGTTCGTCTCCTGATTCGTCGTCATTTCCCGTCGTAGACTTTGTATCTTCAGATGTGGTCCCTTTACTTCCAGGTAAGTCGGCTCCATCGCTCCGAGTCTGCTCATTCGGCGGTTTCGCAACCGCAGACACTTCCTCAGCTGATGACAGTGAATGATCTGTTGAAGGCTGTTGTTCGTCTCCTGATTTGCCGTCATTTCCCACCGGAGATTCTTCATCTTCGGTTGTGGACTCTTCACTTCCAGACAAGTCGTCTCCTTTGCTCGGGTTCTGGTCATCAGGCGGTTGTGCACGAGCAGGGGCTTCCTCAACCGATGAAGATAAATGATCTGTTGATGGCTGTTGTTCGTCTCCTGATTCGCCGTCATATTCCACCGGAGATTCTCCATCTTCCGTTGTGCATTCTTCACTCCCAGACAAGTTGTCTCCTTTGTTCGGTTTCTGGTCATCAGGTGGAATAACACGAGCAGGTGCTTCCTCAACTGATGAAGGTGCATATTCTGCTGATGGCATTCGGCTACCTCCTGATTCTACACCTTTCACAGTCGTTGGCTCCTCATCTTCCATTGTGGACTCTTTAATTTGTATCACGCCATTTCCATCACTAAGATTCTGGTCTTCGGGCGGATATGCAGCCGCAGACATTTCCTCAACTGACGAAGGTGAGTGATCTGTAGATGACTGCTGCTCGTCTTCTGATGCGATGTCATTTCCTGTTGAAGACTCTTTTTCTTTCGTTGTGAACTCTTTGCTTCCATATGTGTCGTCTCTTTTGCTCGGATTCACGTCATTGGGCAGGTTTCCAACTGCAAACGCTTCCTCAGCTGATGAAGGCGAATGATCTGCTGATGACAGAAGTTCGTCTCCTGATTTGACGTCAGTTCCTTTCGTAGACTCCGCATCTTCCGTTGTGGACTCTTCACCTTTAGGAAAGTCGCCTCCATCGCTCGGAGTCTGATCATTCGGCGATTTTGCAACTGCAGCCGTTTCCTCATCTGATGAAAATGACCAATCTGTGGATGGCTGTTGTTCGTCTCCCGATTCGACGTCTTTTCTCGATGTAGACTGTTTTTCTTTAGTCGAGGTTTCGTTCGGTTGAGACGAGACGTCCCTTTTGCTCAGATTCTGGTCACTGGGCAGCTGTGCATAAGCAGTTGTTTCTTCAACTGATGAAGTTGACTGATCTGCTGATGACTGATGTTCGTCTTCTGATTTGACGTCATTTCTCGTCATAGCCTCTTCATCTTCCACTGTGGACTCTTCACTCACAGAAAGGTTGTCTCCTTTACTCGGGTTCTGACCATTGGGCAATTGTGCACCAACGGACATTTTCTCAAATGATGAAGGTGAATGGTCTGTCAGTGGCTGTACCTCTTCTCCTAATCTGACGCCATTTCTCGTCGTAGACTCGTCATCTCGCGTTGCGGAGTTTTCATTTCCAGAGGCGTCCCCTTCACCCGGATTCGGGTCATTGCGGGGTTGTGCACACTCGGAAGTTTTGTCAGCTGATGAAGGTGAATGATCTGCAGATGGCTGTTGTTTATCGCCTAATTGAATGTCTTTTCCCGATGTGGTCTGTCTATCTCCCGGTTTGGACCTCTTACTTTCAGTCAAGACATCACTTTTGCTCGAAATCTGGTCAGCAGACGCTTCGGTAACGGTTGAAGATGAATGGTCTCCAGATGGCTGTTGTCCAACTCCTGATTTGACATCATTTCTCGTATTTGACCCTTCATCTTTCGTTCTGGATGATTTACTTTGAAGTAAGCCGGCTCCTTTACTCTGATTCTTGTCATTGGGCGGTTTTGCGCAAACAGACTGTTCTTCAAATGGCGAAGGTGAATCATCTGTTGATGGCTGCAGTTCATCTCGAGATTTGACGCTGTTTCCCGTCGTATACACGACATTTTCGGCCGAGGACTTTATCCTTCCAGGCATGGTGTTACCTTGGCTCAGATTCTGGTCATCATGCAGTTTTAAATCCTCAGGCACTTCCTGAACTGACGATGGTGAATAATCTGTTGAAGGCTGTTGTTCGTCACCAGATTTGACGTCCTTGCCTAGCGTTGACTCGTCAGCCCCCTTTGTGGATGTTCCAGTTCCGAACAAGTCCTTTCCTTCGGTCTGATTCTGGTCTTTTTGAAGTTTTGCGAGAGCAGACGCTTCCTCGGCTGATGAAGTTGAATGATCTCTCGACTTCAGTTCATCTCCTGATATTGAAGACTGTTTGCCCTGCGACGCCCCCTTATGACCGCTTCCCACTGTCTGTCTGCAATTACGGGCAATGTGGCCCGGCTGATGGCATGCATAACATATAACTGAGCGTTGAGCAAACTTGCGACGTCTATAAAATGGCCTCCTGAATTTGGTCTTCTTCTGGTCAGATGATGCTGAATCCGCAGGTGGCATTTGTGTGCCTTCTGCCTGGTCAGATTTTCCATGTTCCTCTAGGGGATTGTTACCGGCGGATGAGTTTTCATCGTGCCATTGGGGTGAATTTGCACGATCTCTTCCTCTTCCACGTCCTTTATTCTGTCCTGGGCCCATTCTGAATCGAAAAGTTTACGCAGCAATTAATATTAGAGCTGTTATCTATTCATGACTGTCAGGGGCCCAGTACTGTCAGAATATGTGACCTGAGAAATTATATAATACTGACGACCATATTCCATGTTTAGACTGACCATGTTAAGTAATAATTGACCCTATAATTTGGCTAATTGTATGCCCTACCAAGTGCAGATAGTTACCCAACAATAACCAGAACTGAGGCGGATTGATGGTTGATCTAGTAATAGGCCATGGCTTGCCCAAATGCTTTTGTGCCGCTTCCGACGATAATGAAATTGAAGAAATAAGCAATGACTGCCAGGGCTGATGATCAGGCCATTGTATTGGCCCTGACGGTCATGTATGACCATCAGAAGACCAGTCTAAATCTGTTGGGTGTCTGTGTCTGCTGAGTGTGTGACATTATTACGATTGCTAGGCCAACGAGAGTGAGAAGGCTGCGGTCACCAATGTAGAATTGATGCGCATCAACAGGCTGTACATCAGTTTGACAATGATAATGCAAGAAGTGGGTCACACATGGGGTGGGGGTGGGGGTGGGGGAGAACAGTACATTGTAAATGTCCCCAACCCTCTCCTTAAAAAGTAGTGCAGCTGTGATAATTCCATACGTGAGCAATGCCAAGAAGTGTTCTATCCGACAGCAAAGGGGCAATTACCAGAGGGCAGAACCCAAAATGATCTGTGTATGATCATAAGGATCATCGATTCACAAGACATTGAACTCTATTGAAAAAGACATGGACCATCAGACAATACCCATGATTGACCTGGCTTTAGTGTCTACAGTCAGCTCGAGTGTAAACCACCGGTTCATTATGTCCATAAGCACACCCATAGTAGGGTCAGTTTCAGCGTAGGCCTAAACCGGCTATTCATTCCGTCACTGGGTTGTGATTGGACAGGCGATTCCAGCCATTCAGCGTAATACTTGTTATGTTTTATTCACTCCCATTTCGGATTGTGGGTGTGCTTATGGACATAATGAACCGGTGGTTTAAACTGGAGTTTACTGTATATAAAAAGGGGGGCATTATTACATACATAAGGGGTGATGTCACCTTTTTCTGACAGTACTGGGCCCCTGACAGTCATGAATAGATAACTCTATTGGCAATGTGCGAAAACAACAGCAATACAGAAGATTATTGAAAGTGAGCAAGTACCCAAGGTCTGAAATTATTGAAAGTGAGCAAGTACCCAAGGTCTGAATTGCAACATTCTAAATCACACTTTTTTCGATCTGTGTTCCGCTTTAGATTTTAGTTTGTGTCATGATGGTCCGTAGGTGATGTGGAGCTTTGTCACAGGACAAGGAGAAATAATTCGTCTGGAAGATCACGCTTGAGTGATTCAGTTTGTCCCAGCTGCTTACGGCAGGGAGAACAAATTCGTCTGCAAGCTTATGTGATTCAGCCTTTACCCAGCTGCTTACGGCAAGCACAGTTAATTTGTCTGGAAGGTTCGCTTCAATGATTCAGCCTTTGGCTCAGCTGTTTACGGCAAGCAGAGCTAATGGGGTGGCGGCAAAAAAGGAGGCGCTGATCGTCGACCAGGTTAAAACGCAAGAGTGCATGCCTTGCGATTGCTGAACGTCATCAGGCGTCTTGCGTCATTCTGACGTTGCAAAAAAGGCGTCATTCACAAGCATGACTTCGATCATTGGCCTGTTGTTTACGCTAAAATGGTCAACTTTATCGATTAAATTCATCATGTTCCCGCAGGGAGTTTTGCCCCAAAGCAATAAGATATATTTTAGCAGTTCTGCACTAATGATAGAAAAGTAAAATTAGAAATTGAGTGCAATGATTTAGTTATATTTCGCCTAGAAACAGGTTGGCTTTCTCACAGACAGGGGACATAACAGACGGAAAGTTGCAAGGGAAGTAGAAAGGGCGATCCAACGTCATGACGGCCAGGGGGCCCATCCTCCTACTACGACGGAAACCAATACCCAGGATGGGAGTAGAGACAGAGCTGATGATGGTGATTCCCAGGCTAACCAGAGTGTCGACAGAAGTGAGGTCCGAGACAACCAGCAGTCCCCCAAAACCCGCAAGATCCCCTTAGTCCTCACCTATCACCCTGGACTGCCAGATATAACTGCAATCACACGCCGTTTCCTTCCTATTCTTCATTTGAACCCATCAATGAAGGAATGCTGCCCTGAGCCACCCCTTATTGCATTCCGGAGACCCAAAAACCTTCGTGATGTGCTGGTAAGAGCCAAGGTCCCCACACAGGAGATCCAACGTGCCAAGCCCACCTGTGACCCTTGCTCAGGGAAAGGACCAAAGA
>NMRB01000687.1:2031-17263 GCA_002633025.1 Notospermus geniculatus | reverse complement strand
TCATCTAAAAAATATGATCAAAAAGGTGAAGTTATAAATGCTTTAGAAGTTTGTACAGAGGCAGTTGAAAAATTACCGAGGTTACCACAGCAAGAAAGAATCGCTTCTTGTGTAACAACTGAAGAAAGGCAGAAAAATTATTATGGCACACCCTTTATTGATGATAAAGAGTATATTTTCCCACTGAACAAACATTTTAGTTTAGCGGAGTTCTGTAGTGAGTGGCAGAAGATAATAGAAGAAAGTGAGATACACCATGTAAAGATTGATTGTGATAACAGCAACTATATTACCATTGAATTAACAGAAGATAAGGAATTTAACTTTGATATGTTGATTAAGCAAAGGGAGCCTGAAGAAAGTTCGATTGTAGAAGATAAGGGAGTGACTAGTGTTTCTTTTGAAATGGATTTTAAAATTAGAAAAACCTACTACAACAGGTTAACAGAGTATGTGGTAAAAATAGTTAATAAATGGTTCGGTTTTAAACAGGAAACTTTCACCAAGAAGGGTACATATTACTCAACCAAACCTTTGCCATTTTATGTTACAGATCTCTTTTTGAGATGCAACTTAATCAACCAAGAAACCACACTTCTTAATAATAAGAACTCAGATATTTTATGCTCAATACCAGTTGACGACGGTGAGCAGATAAAATTACAAAGATATGAGCCTAATCATTGTGAGAGGGCTGTAAATAAAACAACGAACCACGTAACATTCCAGATTACAGATAAAATGGGAAAAGTGGTGAATTTCAGAGAAAGTGCAGCTATGATACATTTTACTCTTCAAACTAATAAACTGAATCCTGTATGGCAGCAAAGCTGATTCAGTTCCATAGACCACTAACAGGTGGAAACTACATCGCAACTGATGACGCATATGCCGATTCAATGATGAATTATCTATAAAATGATCTAAACCTATAAACCACACCTGTTACCATAACCAATACACTAAGCATTATAGGCCTATATACAACCGATCAGCCTTAGCCATATATATACACTGAATAGCAGTTGTGTGTCACCTCTGGATCGTTTGGATCGGTCACTACAATCTGGAATATTCTAGAACTTTCTTTAAGTTGAGAATTCTCCTTCACTTCGGATTGTGAAAGAAATATGAACTTTGACCTTTGTGACGGATCTGGTGTACATTTCTGATGAGGAGGATTACGCCATACACTTAACTAACAAATATTTCCTACCACCAACTAATTTATGAATAGTTGCTTTCCCCTTATTTGAGGTGAATTTTCTACATTTAACGCAGTAAATATCCGGTACCATTTATTCAGTAGGAAATCACAGTATATAGGCTCTGAAGGGGGTCAGATGAAGCTGTGAAGGGCTTTTTGCGGTGGTAGTGACGATTTTGCTATTTTTTTGGCACTTTTTTACGATTTTTGACACTTGAAATTTTGGCATTTTTCCTTGAAAAAGTGCTAAAATTTTAGTGTTTTGACCACCGCAGTAGCGATTTTCTAGTCTTCCATCTGACCCCCTTCAGAGCCTATATACTGTGATGAAACCGCAGCGGAAAAACGCAACAGTGGTACCAATGAGTGAATTTTTGGCCTCTAGCTTATGGACTATTTAAGGCCTGAACCCACTGTTGCGCAAATGAGACGTTCGGTGGCGCTGAAGTTGCGATTTTACATTGATGTAAGCAGTATGGTTCTATTGTGATATATCGCTTCATGAAATGTAAAAATGTTTCATGTCTTTACAACATGTACAGTCTGACAATGTTTATTTTGCTCTTGTCTTTTCTGTAAAACAATCGTAAGGCCTAGCCAAGTACCGGTAAGGCCTATTACTCGTTTTGTCAGCAAAAGCATTAGACTGATTGGAAAGAAAATGCGTTTTAATGAAGTGATATACCACAACAGAACCACGCCGCTTACATCAATGAAAAATTGCAAATGCAGCGCCACCGAACGTCTCATTTGCGCAATGTCTCAGTAGCGTGATATGTCTTTGTTGCGCGGGGCATCTTTTTTATGCGGAACGTCTATGTTTCACTTTCAAATTATTATATAAAACGTACCTTTGGGACGTTTATGTTTTTCCTACAAACAGATGACTTTAGAAGTGTGTAAATGGCCAGTGGAGTGTTAATTCAGCAAGATACCTCATAGGTCTGCAAATCAGCGATAAGCCAGTAATTTCTGTGGTTGCCTAATTTGATGGCCGGGACTTTTTTTCTGACACCCTGTATATCACGGAAGGGGTGAATATCGTCCACTCTGAACCCTAATGCCTAGACCCTATCCCACAACCCTTGATTCTTGGCCTCCCACCTCTGCCTCCTAATCCTTACCCAAACCCCTAACCCCTGACCCTTAAAGGCAGCCGTTTCCCTAAATAGGCCTACTGGCTACCCTGTTCAATAGGATTAGACGACATTTAGGGTGATCATCGCGCGATTAAGACTTATGCCGCTGTACACGATCAAATTTTCATCCAATTTTCTGAATATGCTCAATAAAGGTCTACATGCGGGTTTATACATTGAAGCCCAATAGGCCCGGAATCTGAATTTCCAAAAAAATGGATGAAAAATTTGATCGTGTACAGCGGGCATTAGACGCGTGTAACTTCACTAAATGCACAAACTTCCACCATGCATTTGACGAAGTCACACGCGTCTAAGTCTTAAACACCCTTTTTGAATACGGACCTTAAACGTTTTTAGCTGAAAATCAGTTTGTTAGATTGTATTTTGGTCCGTCGCATTTTATCTTGCGGAGAAAGGATTCCTTGAAGCTCATTTTGCTGTCCCTATGCCCCCATTGATAATGAGATTCGGTGTGACGACAAATCAAGTGATTCACCGATCTCTTCCAACCGGTAGGTGATTATTATTAGGGAGTTTTCGCAAAGCCCCCGAAACGCCAACGCGAACGTCTATCCTTTTGTGTGGTGGTCTCTTCGTGGCATCGAACAATGGGTTTGGCGTTCGCGTTGGCGTTTCGGGGGCTTTGCGAAAACTCCTTATTGTTTCCGATCTTCAGGATTGCGAACCAAGGGCCGTATTCTAGAACATTCCTTTACTCAAAGGTTTACCTTTTGCTATTGTTTACAGGACAGAATACAAAAGCTTAAAGTGGACCTTAGAGTTAAAGCTGACGTGACCGAACAAAAAGCCCCCATGCGACGAGCAAGAGAATTGCAAACGCCCTGCAGACACCTCAAACGAAGGCTCAGAACATGATATACCCCATGACGGCCTTATTTGTCTTCGAGCTTTAGAGGTGTCTGGTGAGCTTCTGCTGAACATTTTTCTGAAAGAAATTTTTTTGACCCAGCTCGGAATCGAACCCGCCCCCTATTATCTTTGCTTTACCGTCTTCCCCGTTCGGCCACCGAACTTGTTGGAAGACTTCTCATGTTTTCTCTTAATCGTAGTATTATTACGTAAGTCGAAGGTCTACGTCAATGACAAACACAAATCATGTCTCTGTCAGCTGGCTCGTTGGCCAAGTGGATAGAGTGGTGGATTACAAATCAGAAGATCGACGGCTCGAATCCCGACTATAAATGACTACATTTTTTTTTTCTTTGAGTAGTGTAAGAGGTATCCGGAGATGTTGACAGCTCTGTTGCCTGAAGACAAATAAGGTGGCGCCCTCCTGGCGTCGTGGAGTCTATCATGTTCTGAGCCTTCGTTTGAGGTGTCTGCAGGGCGTTTGCAATTCTCTTGCTCGTCGCATGGGGGCTCTTTGTTCGGTCACGTCAGCTTGTTATTGTTATTGCAACTGAAATTTTCAGTTTGCACCTGCTCGGTTGCATGATATTTGCTGATGTCATGGCGAGATTTGATAATCAAATTTGATAACATCAGATCAGTCAGAACCTGGTGATGGTAGAAGCCTAAAACCTTCACCTACACCTAGGTTATCAAGGATGTTCTTTCTGATTGCGCAATGACCTTGATGGTCAGAGGTCAATGTCAAGGTCAAACAGTTCTAAAATGCAGATATACTCAGAATTTCAGGGGAAAACTAATTAAAAGCCTGCATTAACCATCCCCTATAGGTTTAATCAAGGATCCCTGCTCCAGTTACGAAATACTTCTCAAGGTCAGAGGTCAAGGTCACAGTTGAGTTAACTAGCTCTAGAGTAGTAAACGTCTCATCGGAAACCATTGACATCGCTCCGATGTCCCTCTCTTGTTTCATCATGCATGTGGCCACTCACGACACATATCAATTTTAACAGTCTACGCCATCACGGTATGCAAATCACGGTATGGCGTGAATATGACATGTGTGATACGTAAAAGTCATAGGCCAATAAATCTACAACAAGGGCAAATTCACCACTTTTTAAGGGGCATGTATAGAGGCCACTGAGTGAAGTACCACAAGTGGGACCCATCCAAAAAATCCAATATCCGTGAGGTTGACAGCCAGGAGGGCATGGCCATCGGTGTCTATACATGCATGGCTCACTGTACATTGCACACACACACTAATTACACAAGCCCCATTGTCTTTACCAGACATTACATCACCTCACCTCGCGTGAAATCAAACTCCAAACCACAAGCCTTTCCGACGAAACAAGTAACGTAAAACGCATCAGAATAAATATGGCTAGAGACAACGAGCGGCGAAAATTGCGATGTTCTCGCGAATTTGGGTTAGCAGTAATGTGACCTAAAGTAACCTGCTCCGTACATTCTGATATAAAAAATGTGAATTTGGGTTAGCAGTAATGTTATTAATTAACTTTTAATTGAACGCTAAAATTTAAACTTCTGACTAGTGGCTACCGACTTCGCTGTTCGGATTATACCATTACATAAAGACAAGCTGTCTTCAGGTGTCTATAGTGTTTTCTCCAAAAAAATATTTCAGTCACCGGTTATAAACTAATTCACGTCTAAAAATATCCTGATTCACATTTTCTGGAATACGTGAAGATTTCACTCAGATATCACCAAAATCTCTCTATAAGGCACCTGCAGTGGAGGACTAAGTTTACTATGAGGTAAAACGGATACTTCATAAAAATCATCAAGCAATTAAGTGCAAAACAAAACCGAAAATCGCAGGAAAAGCGGGGAATTCCACATCAGTCGTCCAATAAGCTATTGTTGTGAGCTGCCGCACAATAGATTTAGTTCTGAGGCCGCCGCTAGTCCAGTGCTGATCTGTTAGGTATCCCTTCACTTTGTTGCAGTTTAGACTGCATGTACCCAGCTCTGCATAAAACTGCAGGCAGAAGGCGATGTGCATAACCGAGTCGTGGTTGTACTTTCAGGCTCACATGACTGAAGAAATTTTGAACTTCTAATGCGGATGTCAGGTCGACCTTGCGATGGCACAGAACAGGCGCAGGCTGACTTTTCTGGATCACTTTGCGTCTGAGGCACGACAGCGTGGAACAAATCAGTCGCCGATCTGGTGTGACATGACTGTAGTTGCGTCTCACTTGCGACGATCGGGATCAGTCGCCGACTAAAAAGATCACGGATCGCAAGAGTTGAACATGTTCAACTTCTGCGCCACGACGAATCATGATCCCGACGGGCGTAATCCAGTCGCAGTCGACCTGACTTGAGTGTTGCGACGTCGTGCGATTATCCAAAATTTGGTATATTTTAGTTAACCAATCAGTGACGAGCGTTTTCATACCCTGCATGGGCGCTGCCATCTTGAAAAAGTCACATGATCACAAGTCACGTGACTGCCAGAACTTTGCGATGCTGTAGTCGCAGGTGACCTGAACACGATTACGATTCCCTGCGCGCAGATGCTGCCTGTTCCACGACGATCTGCACATTTTTCGTTTTTGTGACCTGACCGTGCGCTTGCGACCCCTGATGCCGACAGTTTCGTCGTAGCGCAGGCAATCGCACTGTGACCTGCCATCCGCATAAGATATAGCAATCAGAAGTTACGTCATTTTTATGCAGCAAAGTCGCACCCTAGTTCATGAACCAAGAGTAATTATTTGACAGAACTCCGAGTTGGTTGTTGACTTTTCTGCACAAATAAAAATGACATAACTTCTGATTGGCTTTACTATTAAAGACTATGTATTTTTTTTTCGTTTAGGAATATTCTCCCTCTCGATACCTTGATTCTGAGTTTGCCTGGTTTGGCACAGACTTTGGGGGGGGGAGAACTTGCACGATACGGTGTCACCCCTCAGACTAGATTCCAAAAGTTGGTCATCATACTCAGGCAGAATTTCTATTTTTAGTATTCTATAGTTTAGAGTGATTTAGCACCTCTGCTGGGTGGTGTTGTAAAGTCTTATTTTATCATCATGTCGATAAAATGCACTAGACCGTGGTACTGACAGGCCACACAGGATTCGGCGAATCAATTCTTTGCATACGGTGACCCAGAAAACTCGGAAAAAACGTTTGTATACCTTGAGTAACGGTTGATTAACACTTCCTGGTGTGTACACCGCCGATAAACAGAAAAATGTAGTTTTGCAAGAAATCAGATGAATATGCAATTATATTCGGATTTTGGTGCCTCCAGTTACGACCAAGATCAATTTCGTTTACTGCTTTCCATTTGACTTGTTCCCGTCTCCACCACTAATATGGGAACCAGTCTAACCATTTATTACCAACCTAGTCCCTGGGGAGTAGGGCCTGCATTTTTATGTCCAGGAGGACAAAGGACAGTTGAACTACTCTAAACAATGCCTCTTGAGCGTTCAAATTTTCTTCTCTTCTGCTGCAGTTAGACACAGGAAAGTTAACTGTTGGTGATTATCCTGCGGGTAAACACCGCCGACCAAACAGCTTAATACAGGCAGCAAAACAAAACGTATGCCTTTTATTATGAATTTAAACGCTGATTAAGCTAAACACCCTTCGTGAATTATTTTCGACCCTAGATCTTTAAGAACTATAGAAAAGGACTTACCTATTGTCACAAGATATCACGCTGTAGTCAGTGTCCGACTCCTCGAAGATCCGCCCAATTCGCACGCTTTGTTGCCGAGTTTGAACAATACGAAAGAAGTCCACGGATCATTTATATGGTGCCTTTCGTGAACATTCGGCGATTCCTTGGTGTGTGCCCGGGCAAGTCCGAGTGGATTTATCGAATCATTTCCACGGTTGTAATTCTATAATTAGGCCTAATCCTTTTTTCATCAAGTTTCGATACGGAACCTGGGCGACCGCACAGAAAGTCCGATAGTGCTTTCGGTGCCTATCGGCGGTTTAGTTAATGGGAACTAACTGCCGATAGGCGCCGGTAGCACTATCGGACTTTCTGTGCGGTCGGCCCTGGACTTTTATAAGGTGCTTGCAATGCCGTTCATACGCGAAGTCCAATCGATAGAAAAGAATTCGATGTTCTCAGAGTAGACACATATCAAGAAGTCAACTTCCAGAACTTGCGAATTTTCTACCCCAACCGGCGTCTTCCTCAGGCACTTTTCAGTTGGAGAGACCAGAAAAGACTGAGCTGAATCCCTAATGTACATGTAGATCTGAAGAATCCTGTACAAACAGGACAATTAAGGATGAATAATTTCCAAGCCCCATAAATAGGTTGCTAGACCTGATACATGTAGCAGACAGAGTGTATGTAATTAGTAAACGTTTAATTAGGCTGAAAGAAAATAACTTTATTATGGCATGACGTCGCGCATTGCAAGTTGCCTCCGTTCATTCGAACAGCGAAACTCGCACCCGAAAATTCTCATCAAAATACAGGCAGATTGCCGTGGAATATATTACTATTATATATTACAATATAATAATAATAAAGAAATAAAAAAAAAAATACTGTTTATGGTTTGTACGTGATCTACATATACTGAATCCAGTGTGTGGCAGCACAGTTCTCAAGTTTGAAGAGGATAAGGAAGTGAAATTGAAGTAAACCTTATGTCGTTTGCCACTTCCGAGACACGGCCGATTTATCTCGGCAGCCGACAACGGGATCGGCAAAGTTCACGCAGACAACGATGACGTCACGTCATTTTTTGATGACGCGACGCTACTCTATCCTGATCCCGATCTCCGGTGTCGTAGAATAGTTAGTTTAAACATATTTTATTTCAGAAATGAAAAGGGATTGAACAAAAGTTTGATAACTAATACCCCCATCACACTGAAGTCGTTCTCAAAACGTCCTGCCCCGTCCTAAAAAATCGTAAAACGGGCTAGAACGTGTACCCTTGGCCAAATAATGCTTCGATGTACTGGAGCACCCTTCCCATCCACGAAGTTCGTAAAAAGACTGTAAAACCTTGCCACTACGTCCACTCCGTTCGCACACAGTTTGAGCCCGTTCGGCAACATTTTCAAGAACGTACTGAGAACTAGCTCAGTGTGATGGGGGTATTACACATGTTACAGAGTTATCTCCCTGTATACAAATGAATTGAACAGAAAAGTAAATATGGATAAACTAACAAATAGATAAACAAATAGATACAGCAGGTGGCAAGGTGAATAGCGTGAGAAAGGGTGAGATGGGAGGTCCCTTGTCCGTTCATCATGTAGACTTCAATGCAATTGTAAATAAATAATGCCCGTAGTGGGTAGTATAATTAAACAAACCGATAAATCAGAATGACCGTATTATTAAATTATTCTTCAGTATGAGATAAAGGTACAAGTCGTTTGGTGCAGATAATATATTTTTGAACACTTTTCATAATTATTATGTTTTCTTGTGAAGTTAATTGAGGGTCACCCTGTAATAAGATGTTAGCAGTAATGTCTGGAAGCCAAGCGAGTTCACGAAAAAGTGTATTTCTTTCTTCAATAAATTGAGGGCAATTCAAGAGATAATGAGCGGTGCCCTCAAAGGGGGCTCCGCATCTACAAGAGGGGTTTTCAATGAGATTACAAGAGAAGAGGTGACCATTAAGACAGCTGCTTCTATTACGAAGACGACACAGGTAAACTGAGGCCACACGACTTCCAGAAGACAGCCAAAAATACGGTGGTTGATTGTCGTTGCTGAAGAACTTCATAACCTTATTTTAAACTGCGGAAAAGTGGATAATTCACGAACTGATATGTCTAAGTGATTCCAAAGCTCAATAGTTGCAGGGATAAAGGATTTCTTAGTTATATTGAGTCAAGTATTGGGAATTGTCGTATTGGGGTTACTTCTTAGATAGTATGGTTGTGTATCTGCGATAGTTATAGGTACTAAGTCAATAAGGTGATCAGGGGTCATTGCATGTTGGATTTTGTACAAAAGAGAAGTTGCCCTGATTTGGCGTCTAGTTTCTAATGATTGCCATCCTGTCTCGGCGTATAATGAATTTCTAGAAGAATAAAGTGTTAGACCCGTGACAACCCTGGCAGCCTCAAGTTGTGTCTTTTCAAGCTTGTCGGCCTCTGCCTTAGTGCAGCTTCCCCAGACAACCGACCCATATTCAAGGATTGGTCGGACATAACTAATATAAAGTGTGTTCAATGTTGGCTGCTTAAGTATGAATTTAAGTTTGCGAAGGATATTTATTCTTTTAGCAGCCGAACTGATGATGTTATTAATGTGGTCTGACCATTTACATTTATTATTAAGAGTGACTCCAAGATGCTTGTGCTGTTCGACAAAGGAAATAGGATTGCCTTGTAAGACTAGGTTTGGGGGAACAGATAATGCTGATGGAGAGATAAACATGGCAGCAGTTTTTGAGACGTTAAATTTTACCAACCAATTGCTTGCCCAGTTTTCTAAGTGGATCGAATCACTATTAATAACAGTTTCAAGCTCTTGTATATTATATGAGGAGTGAATCATACAGGTATCATCAGCAAAGATTCGAACACCGCTTATTATATTTTCATGTGTATCATTAATATAAACAAGGAACAGGAGAGGCCCTAAACCAGAACCCTGAGGTACACCAGCATTAATTCTACAAAGGGATGAGGATGTGTTGTCCAGAACTACTCTTTGTTGTCTATTGGTTTTTAATCAGTAAACCAACTCAGAAGCGACCCCTGAATCCCATATTGTTTCAATTTAAAGATTTCATGCCCCCCGATATGAGATGCCCCACAACAATAGATTCTGACGGAATAAGCGGCAGCTACAATAGGCCGGACACTAACAGACAGGAACTTCTGTTACCAGATGTCCCCTGAACAAAAGAAGCGGGCATCTGATATCGGGGGCATTACATTCTATGACACCTGGATAGCCGAACCTCTCTAAAGCCGCGTTCACACTGGAGGTTTATTCCGAATTGAAACCGAAATAAAGCCTTAATCCGCATTATGCGTTCACACTCAGTTCGCTTTCAACCGAACTGAATCCGAAATAACGAGTTCGGTTCTTTGACGTGACGTGGCGCTGACGAACAATTCAGTTAAAAGTATGACGTCGAAAGTCAAACCAACGTTATTTGCCATTTAATGAGGAACCCGCGTGCCGTTTATCCCGACAGGTCGGCGCAGCGATCGATGTGACCGAACCGACGTCATTGACGTCGTTTTATGTGTTGACGTTGCGTCATGAAAAAATCAGCAGTACATTTTTCTACAGGAAAAAACGAGATAAAGACGTTGCCATTATCGCCTTCCTATCTCATAAGCTACGTCTACACGAGAGACTAATTTGTCTCGGGTCAACTTTGTCTCGAGACAAAATAACCCGAGACAAGTAACGGAGCGTCTACACGGATGCATGACGTGACGGTGTTTTCAACACTATACGCGCCATGTGACGTCCATTCCATTACGTCATTCATGCCGTATTTATCAATGCACACATTGATAAATACGGAACCAATATAGGCCTTTGTCCCGAGACAGACAGGCGAGCGCGTCTACACGACAACTGTCTCGAGACAAGGCCCCGTGTAGAGCTAAAATGCTCCGTGTAGACGTAGCTTTTATTTTAAGGGATAAAAGCAAAGAAATTGCAGAAATTTTCATCCGCGACAAGATGGTGTAAATTTTAATGTCATGCGACCGAAAAAAATAGGGTTGATTTCAGGCCAGAATAATGGAAATGACTGGAAATCACGTTGAAAAAAAAAACTTCGGTCTCATCGATCGCAGCGCCACGTCGTGACGTTAGTTCGTCCGGTTCCTCATACACCCTACTTCTAGCCCTAAATATGCCTATACCTGAAGTACATGTAGTCCACTGAATTTTGTATTTTACACGTCCATCATCAAGTATAGATCAGGGCCCGGTTGCACAAAGAATCTTAAGTCTAAGAAAAAACTTAAGTCTGAAATGAAGTCATCTGATTTGCTGAAACCTGGTCACATGATGACTTAAGTCAAACTTTAGACTTAAGATTCTTTGTGAAACTGGGCCCAGTTCAAATTAGGTCGTCGTTTATGACGTCATGGCGATTTCTTGGCAACCCGCACATGCGCAGTAGCTATTTTCCTTGACAACGCGGAGGCTGGTGTGTTACATTGGTTTCAACGAAGAATTCCGGCAATCGGCAGCATTTTTGGTGGTTTTCTTCGATATTTCTGCAGGGGAGCCCTTAATTACACTGTGAACGGGTCTGGTAACAGTTGAGGAATGGAAAAATCACTGGTTTCCCCGCTGGTTTCCCAAAGTTTGAGCGAAGAATGGGGTGAATTCGCGATCGACCGGCCACGTGCACCGCCATTTTTGTCCATTCGGAGACCCAACCTGGGTGAATTTTTCTGTAAATCTCACCCGATTTTCATGATGGTAACGATTTTCAGGAGCACCAGGTGATTATCTCGAGGACCCACACACTTATAAACACAAAGCTGGGCGAAAAGCCCACAGAAAACAGCAAAATGTGCGACCCACCGGCAAATCCTTCGTTCAAAGCCATTAAAACATCGACTTCCGGCTTGGACCAAGGAAAACGGCAAAATGCGCATGCGCGAATTATCCATGGCAATGACCTAATTACGAAGTTTGATCTCATCTATAGGACTGACTCAATGTATCTGAGTATTTTCAAAAGAAAATTGAAGCGGGAACATGATGAATTTCATCGATAAAATTGACTATTTTAGCGTAAATAACAGACCGAAGAGTGACGTCATTGATTCTGAATGACGCATTTCACATAACGTCACGACGTCAATGACGTTTTCAACGTCGCAGCGCATGCGTTCTTGTGAAAAAACCGAGTTGTTGCCCCCTCCCCCCCCCGCCTCCTTTTAGCACGCCGGTTTCCCATTGCTCATATCATTCTGCAACGGTGCATGCTTCGGAAATCACGGTGACGCAGGTTTGGTGCAGCGTGACGTAAGACGCAGGTGCGGCGTGCCTGACGTAACGTCCATATGACGTCAGCGACAACGCGCGCAGTGCAACATGACGTCATCATCATTCCATGTACACGCAGCCGTACAGCAGGTTCCAAGAGGTTTTCGTTATGTTTTTCCAGTTGAAATATCGGCCTAGACGATCAAGTTTGGGGGTGAATCCGTCAGGACGCGTACTCGACATGACCACGGCACATTTCATCTGTAGCCTCGTATCATTTATCGTACCAGTTTTGTTTGCCGCATTATTATGTGTCGGTGTCAGCACAGCAGTCAAAGTCGAAAGGAGGATGTTTTCCTCCGATCAACATGATCATGACTTCATAACAAATTATTCTGTGGTGATACCTTCACGCATTCTCTCTAAGCGGCACACGAGAGATCTATCAACAAAATCTTATGAAGGATCGGTAGGTGAATGAGTTCCTCAGACGTCAACTGGTCAAATTCAAATGGCGCCGTAGCCTAGGCCTAGCCTACCATTGACGCGGATTTTTTTATTGTAGGCTAGGCCTAAACGATAATGTGGAGACTCCACAGCGAGTACAGGTGTAGGCCTATGCCTGCTTTGGCTTAAATGACGGTCATAGGCCTACGGTAGATTCCCAAGTTTTCACGAATCCTGGGACCTTATTCACGAAGCTATCGTACATGTACCCTGAGACCTTATTCACAAAACTCCCGTAACTTTAAGGACACGCAAATCCTTTGTCAGGCTGATAGTGAACAATAGGTTATCTGCAAAAGGACAATACATGTAGTTTACTAAACTACATGTATTGTCCTTTTGCAGATAACCTATTGTTCACTATCAGCCTGACAAAGGATTTGCGTGTCCTTAAAGTTACGGGAGTTTTGTGAATAAGGTCTCAGATCCCAAGGTTCTAAGTTAGGCCTAGGCCTACCCACTGTAGGCCCCCGGCATTAGCTACTCTTCATTCCATATCCGATTGGCGCGAGGTTTCAGCCGATATCTCCGTATCGGCCGGGTCGAAATTGATATAGGTAGGCCTACCATACATCAATCGATTTGTCTTTTTTTTGTCGCTGTAGGCATCATCGCTGTCATTTTCCCTTAACTCTTTCGAGACGGCATTTATTCTGTCCCTAATGGGTAAAATGATCTCGTGGCGAGTCAACCACGTACTTTAGTTCTGCTGTGAAAAATGTCGTTCAGAGGCTTTCTGAATATAATTGATAGCACCGTTCAGGTCACGATCTAAACTCATTTTACACGATGGACATTTGAATGTCTTGTATCCTCGTAATTTTGGTAAGCTGGCTGTGTGCCTCAGGGCGAGATTAGTCCCCAAAGGGTTATAACCTGATAAAGTTCTTTCACCATTCACAGTTCGTCTGGTGTTTTCACCCGAAGTGCGGCCATTTTGAAATGACGCAATGCATCATCGCGCTCGGGTAAACTGCACTGAACATCGTGACAAACGAAGTTAGTTTCAGGAAGGTGATCCGTTGTGTCGGACGTAGGCCCACGCGACAAATGAAAATAAATAGCATAAAGTTACCGTCAAGAAAGATAAGATAATATTGATGTACTTTTTGTCAAATTTCACCCAGCTGTTGCGGAGATATTAGGGACCTTAAGATCCGTCACGTCGCCGCCCCCGTCCCCGTCGTGATCCCATTTCTGCGTCCTACATCATCAATTGGTGGGGATTCCCCCGCGTGGACGACGTCACGGCGGACTGTAATACGGCGTGGAAGCTCTGACGACGTGAGTCAATTTCCAACTCTCTGTCGTGAATTTTGACCAGTTTACTATCGGAATTTCGGGTATATTTAAGACCGCCACCACCTCACAAGGTGGCGGTCTTCATTGGTTTCACTGGATTTCTCTCTCTCTCTCTCTCTCTCTCTCTCTCTCTCTCTCTCTCTCTCTCTCTCTCCCTCCAATCTGTGGTTTCGGCAGGATAACTCAAAAAATACGCCACGTATCGCGATGAAACTTTCAGGAGTTGTGGATATGCATGTTACACGGAAACCTATTGATTTTGGGGGTCATCCGCCAACAATGAACTGTTTAATTAGATGAAGTCTGTTGTCCTAACGCATTTTACCTTTGCCCATGACGTCAACAACCCATGACGTCGAGCCTAAGAACGCAGCGTCACCACGACGTCGAGCATGACGCTGCAGCGTCACTCGCCGCAGCGGGGTTTTCGCTGACGTCATCTCATACTACTCGGATCAAACTGTGACGCCACGCGCACCACGTTTCAGGTCCTCTGGCCAATCAGAGATCGAAATGAATTTGGTCCGGTGCCATGCTGTAGGCCTACCCGTATTTCGCGAAAAATGACACGCACATTTGTCTGAAATCAATAACATTTAAATGGTCACTAGCAAAACCCGTGCTCCGCACGGAGTAGTAGGCCTACGTGATTGTTTACAACAAATATAAAGTCATGTTGGATGGAACGTTCTGACCACGTGCTCCGTACATTACCAATTGATGACGTCATTTGATGACGTCAGTGCATAGCCTCTATACCACGTCAGCGCTTGAAACTCAATTCCAAGAACTGATGCTGTGCGATTGATGATCTCAAAAATGGATGCTGCCCGACCTCACGTCAAGTTACCATGATTACGTCCAAAACGACGTCTGCACGCACGTGACGTCATCAGTGCTGTGACGTCATGGGATGAAATGTTCTGACCACGTGCTCCGTCTATTACCCATTGCTGACGTCATTTGATGACGTCAGTGCACGAATACCATCGGCAGCGTGACGTTGCTATGGGTGACGTCACAAACTTGATGCTGTGCGATTGATGACCTCACAAATGGATGCTGGTCGACGTCACGTCAAGTTACCATGGTTACGTCCAAAACAACGTCTGCACGCACGTGACGTCATCAGTGATGTGACGTCATGTTGGATGGAACGTTCTGACCACGTGCTCCGTCCATTACCCATTGATGACGTCATTTGATGACGTCAGTGCACGAATACCATCGGCAGCGTGACGTTGCTATGGG
>NMRB01000686.1:277216-300127 GCA_002633025.1 Notospermus geniculatus | reverse complement strand
GAACAAAATAAAACATGCCTTTCTGGCTTTCAATAATAAAAATGTGCATCTTCTATTGAACTTTCTAATTCTAATGTTAGAAGTCTATGACAGCTTCATCCTGTCTATTACCTCGCCCATCAACCGAGCTTTCTACATTGCTGCTCAGTAATTCTCGATCAGTCAACTAGCTCCCAATTTCCAAGGGCGGTCTTCAAATTGACTGGTAAGTCAATTTCTAGTTACTATTGTATCAGATTTTATTTCTTATATTGATCCTCTCTTTCCCATTCACTCAAAACCTGCGACGCTGATTGAAAAAACAGTGAAAACATAATGATATTCATTGGCTGATATTCATAAAAACTAGCAAGTGCTTAGAAGCATCTGCTTGCTAGCATCTGCTATCTCACCAAGTATTAAGCAGAAGCATATGCTTATACTTAGTATCATATTCATAAAAAATAGCATTTGCTTGAGGTCCTTGACTTGCAAGTCTCAAGCAAATGCTTGGCTCAGCCAGGAAAATTTAGGATTTAAAGTGTTGCATTAAAGTTTGGTTATGAGTGATGGTAGACCTGTAACAAGTTATTTGATAAGGGATATCATTTTGTTATTGCGTTATTGAGGATAGGGGCTGTCTCAGGCTCGTAGGTAGCATAACAGGGGGCAAATGCCCCCCCCCCGGCAAATTGTGCCAAAAATTTTTTTTCCAACAAAATCAAACGGGATAAGATCACTATTATTGTTTGTGTCTCAGATCGCAGGAAATGGACTAAATCGCATCTCAGAGCTTCTTCTGATTTTCAAAATTTTTCGGGGGGGGGGGGCATAGACCCCCACAAACCGCCACCGGAAGGCAAATCCCAGGTCCCAGGTTGAACTCATCTGCCTAAAATGCCCCCTCCCAGGGAAAAAAAGCTAGCTACGGCCCTGCTGTCTGTGACCTGCCAAACCAGTCTACGTGATGGCACTAGCAACCTGGCAACCATTCGACATTTTCTCATGAACACAATAAAATGGTCTGTAAAATGCCTGACGACATGATTTTCTACCCATATAAATCTTTCTCTTCCTTTCAACAAGCTGAATAAACGTTGCCAGGACAAAGAGTTCTGCTCCCTGCAACTTCAAGCTTGGTCTGGAGCAACCTTGAAAATTCTAAGTGTATGCTTGTAAGCAGATGCGTTTTACGACACTTTATGAATATGAACTTAAGCAAATGCTTTCCAGTATAGCATCGACCAAATGCTCAAAAAGCAGATGCTTTACCTAGAAGCAGAAGCTGATAAGTATAAGCTTTAGCTCAGGTTTTATGAATATCGGGCCTAGTATATGCTTAAAATTCTAAGTAAAAGCACATGCTTAACTTTTATGAATATTAGCCAATCTGATTTGTAATGATGAATACGCTATAGAAAGTGAAACAATTGACAAACGAATGAACTAGAAACAATGTGGGCCCAGTATCATAAAGAAATTATATGCCTACTAATATGTCATTCGTGATGCTAGTGTCACCGTTTTCTACAGTGTGCGCCAGAAAAAGAATTGAGAATTAAAGTACCACTGTACGCATGAGATCATCCTCCCATAGCTAGGCTTTGGTCTCGTTCCTCTTCATACACTCGCACACAAAGCCCTGCTGAAATAGGGTCTCCCAGCCAAGCATGAGGCGGTCAGAAACTCATTGCCCAATCAAAGTGCAGCAGTTCTAGGGTGTGAATGCTAAGTAATTATGACTTATATAAACAATCAAAATGAATAAAAATCTTATTTATATATATGAAGAACCACTGATATAATATTCAGTCAATTTTGAAAAGACAGAAGTGATTTATAGATACAAAACTTCTACGATAAAACAGGGTAAAACCACGAAATTACCAAAACCACGACAATGGAGGGAGTGCAACTGGAGTATGGAACAGCCCCACCAGATTCACTGGATGTTCTATTTCAGCAGGGGTTTGTGCGAGTGGATGAAGAGGAGCGAGGTAAAAACCCCTGTTGGGAGGATGGTTAGACCGGGATGTAACCCTGGATGGGATGCGCCCGAGGAGGCTGAAACACGTGCTTTGCCGCTTTTTGGCGTGATGTCCCCTGGCATTGACAATTGAGTTTACATGAATATACTCCAGCATGGATCAGTGTGGAAGATGACACCAAGGTCCTTGACTGTGTTTACACTTTACAGTACGTGACCATTCATATTGTCATATTATCTAACAGGATGCAACTTGGTGATGTAGGCCTACTCATAACAACAGCTGATATTCATGTCCCATGTCTGACTACATATATACACTGAATTCACGGAAATACGCCAAGCTGAGTTCAACATGGGCCTAACTTGCTCATATCCATTACAAGATGGAGGAAAACACTAAATAGGTTATTATAAAGACTTCCACGCTTATTATTTCTCCATAATACAACTTTTCCACACGTTATTGACATTCTTCTGTAACTTATCATTTCAGAGCTTTCACCATGCCTGGGTTTATAGAACAGTTAGCAGCAGTAAAAGCTGATGATGTTGAAGAAGTGAAGCGGCTGATACAAGCAGGCGTCAACATCAACGTACGAGACAGTTATCAGAGAACAGTTCTACATCATGCTGTATGCTGGCTGGATGAGAAAATGGTACAAACATTGGTGGAATATGGAGCAGACATCAACGCTAAAGATCTTCGGAGGATGACACCTTTGCATTACGTCTTGAGGGCTTACATGGAGCAAAGATTTCGAAGGACAATAAGAATGGTCCACTTTCTGCATGCTCGCGGGGCTGATCTCAATGCAAGATTTGATCATGTCACATCATTACATGAAGCTGTGAGACGACAGGACATCAGAGCTCTAGAAGTTCTCCTTAAGTTAGGGGTGGATGTCAATGAAAGGAAACTGACAGGTCATGGTGTAATTAATATGGTTTTAGAAGATAAGGAAATGTTGAGATATTTATGTCATCTCGGAGCAGATGTGAAAATATATCACAATCAGACAACACCTCTAGGTGATGCCCTTAGTTTAGGTAGAAAAGACATCATCAAAATGCTGGTCGAGAACGGAGCCGATGTTAATGTCTGTAACTTTAGCAACATCAGTCCTGTTTTTCATGCTATTATTGAAAATATTCAAAATGAGGGGATCTACAGGTGCCTGGCCAACGTGGGAGCTGAGTATAATGGATTGATTGCTGTTGAGCCTGTCATCTACAAAGCATTGAAACTCAAAGACTGTGTCATACTTGAATACCTGATCAGGAAAGGAGCAAAGATTTCACGTGAAAACAAGAAGAGATTGACAACAATAGGCTTGGCGTTAGACCAAGACCGGGGAGACCTGATGAAAACTTTAGTGGAATTCGGCACAGACGTGAACTTAAAATATGACCTCGACCTTCCATTGCTGTGGGAAGCAGTACAGATGGGTCGTCAAGATATGGTACGGACTCTGGTAGACCATGGGGCGGAGATTGATTCAATGAGCGTCGTGGAGGGAATTGATGCCTTGTTTCATGCATTAGACCTGGGAGGAAGAAATTCAAATATGTCAATGATAACCGGCCATCAAAACATTCCCAAGCACGTGAACACAACAGTTGCAAGTTTGGTGAAGCAGTTGCTTCGATTGGGGGCCAACGTCAATGTTATGTACAAAACGACATCGATTGTTCATAAAATTGTTTTGCAGAATGATTTAAAAATTATCAAAGTGTTAGGCGAGTTGGGGGCAAATCTCAACAAGGTAAACCCAGCAGATATACCACTGATTTGGGTGAGGCCAGATGTGTTATGGTTGTTGATCAAGAACGGAGCAGACATGAATGTGAAGTTAGATGTTATGTCACCACTCCACCTGGCGGTAAAACATTCTAAAAGACCAATGGTTCAATCTCTCGTGGAACTGGGTGCTGATGTCAATAACCATGATTGTGCAACAGGACTGACATTGCTATATAGAACAGTACAGGATGCTCTGTCTACTGAGATGAACAAACCTCCCAAAACATATCGTGAGAATTACAGACTAAAAATGTTCCTGGTTCATGGACCTGATATGAAAAGTAAATGTGACATGAATGTTACACCACTCCACCTTGCTGTAGAGAACCAGGAAATTGACAAAGTGAAACTGCTTGTGAGGCTTGGTGCAGACTTGAATAAGGGAAAAACAGAGGGAGTCAGTTGTTTGAGTTATGCCATCCGGGAGTTTGAGGGGAATGACGTGACTGACGTGGTCAAGATGTTGCTTGATGCTGGTGCAGACATGAATGATGGATGGAATGATGATGTAAGACCTTTGCATGATGCAGTTAGAATGCGAGACAAGAATCTCGTGAAGACTCTTGTTGACCTTGGAGCTGACTTACACAGCAGAAAGACACATGGAAAGAGCGCCTTATTCTTGGCCGTTGGACGTCAGCTGTGGGATATCGTCACCATCCTGTCTGAGCATGGGGCAGATATGAATGTGGCCACCACAGTCGGGGTGGAGCCACCAGATGATGCACTTCTTTCACGCGATACAGACATGGTGGAGCATTTCGTAAAGTTATCTGGTGACAAACATCGTCCATCTCGGTCCATTCTGACCCGTATGACCCCACTGCATGCAGCAACTGTAACTGATGACAGTGAAATGATGAAATTCTTAGTCAAAGCTAGTGCAGACATCTATGTAACATACGAGAGATTGGACATACGGGACATATTTCACAGGGTCGGACATGTTACACAGTGGCACCATGAAGATATGACAATCATGGGACTGATAGAAACCCTCATGAATGTTACAAAACTTAATAGTAACTGTCTACTGACCCTGGCAGCGGCCACACCAGGCACTGATACAGTCGAGGCTTTACTTGACATGGGATATGATATCAGTCAAAGCGGACGATTTTATTCCTTTATCGTCTCCCCATCACAAAGGGTCAAGGTATCATCACCACTACATAAAGCATGCGAGTACGGGCACATTGAGATTGTTCGTCTCTTGATGATTGCAGGTTTCGACTGCAGTGAGCTTGATTGGAACCACAAGAAGTGCTTGGAATTGTTACCCGTATTTGACGGTGTGTCGACCAGAGATTATGGTGTTTTACAAGAAGCTGCAACTGCCAAGAATGTCATTCAAAGACTTGATTTGAACACCTCCTGCTTTGTGCTCTGCCCAAGAATGGCGTCCATTCGCAATATTCCAACAATTGGCAATGTTCTGAACACACATGCACTAACTTTCAGGGGTATAACCAACTCGGTCCGTCGGTTGATGCATATCCTTATTGGTGATTGTGTCACTTTTTCAAAAGCTCAAGTAGAGGGCTGTGGTAGTTCACATGAAGGAACAAAAGTTGGTCTACCAAATGAGATGGATTTTCTCTTCGCGTTAGATCTGGCGGAATCAGAGGCCAAGAATATCGTGGATGTTGGCCATGGTTATGCTTCTTATAGAAATCAAAGTGACGAATTGTTTAAGACAGGAAGTGAAAGCTACCATACAAGGTTTTCGGTCGAGTTCTTCTCTGCTTTAGGGAAATTGACCCATCTTGGATCTGTACTGGAGAATCTGTCACCGGTGACATTGTTACTACCAGGAATCATGAAAAACAACCGGAAAGCTTGTTCACCCTTCATGATCGACTGGTCAAAAAGAGGCAAGTCTGACATGTCTGATGAAGAACAGGAACCTACGCTAAGGATTTCTATTGATTTAGTACCTTGTCTCCACGCCGATAGCTGGCCTGATGGTGCTGTAACTCAAACATGGTTGATGGATGAACAAACTCTCCGACGCAGAGGATACCTGCTAGTTCCCAAACCACCACATGTAAAAAGTGCCTTGTCCAAGGACTTCTCACCGGATGACCTGCAAGCTCTGTGGCGGATTTCATTTGCTCACTTAGAGAAGGAGCACATAAGGAGTTTAGATCAGCACATCAGAGATGTGTACGTTACAGCAAAATGCCTTCGTAATCCTGATGTCTGCCGTGTTCTGGTCACGGATGGCGGGTCTTGGCCGAGGCATGTCGATAAGTACATCACAAGTTATCACTTGAAAATGTGTTTTCTGAATAATGTGGAGGACTTCATGAGTTCTGATCTGTCTCAGGAAGAGATGGTGTGTAAAGTGTACGATGACCTGGCAGAGAACTTGTCCAAGAAATTCATCCCACACTATTTCATGCCTTCCGTGAATGTATTGGCAGGCTTGAAGCTGAATCTAAACAAATGTGCCGACGTTGCTCAGATCACGAGACGGTTTGTCCACGCGCTGTATCTGCGAGATTGTCCGGACGAAACGGTGGAAATGGACTCCGAGGAGGAGATCATCGTGTATCAGCGAAAACCGACAAGTGTCTATAAATCATACGCAATATAATCAAACCAATACAAGGGGTCAATTCTGTAACATGGACCGGACGTAGTTCACAAAACCGGGGNGGGGGGGGGGGGGGGGGGGGGTTAGGCCGTGCCATATAGCTGCAATGGATTCAGTGCACTGCAATTTTTCAGCACACATCGGATCTTTCGGAAATTACTGTCTTCAGCCCCTAGCACATGCTGGGGGGGGGGGAGGTGAGGGAAGATATGCATGTATCTATCTCCGTCTGTGGACATTAGGTCTTGGACCCACACTACTGGCCGTGCAATACCCGCAAGACCGATGAAGTATTAATACTTCATATTAATGAAGTAAAAGGGGATTAGTCACGGCAGTCAAAAAATGGCACTTTAAATAAATTCACAACAAAGTCGAAACAAGAGAAGGACATCGGAGCAATGTCAATGGTTTCCGATGAGAAGTTGACTACTCTAGAGCTAGTTATCTGTGACCTTGACCTCTGACCTTGAAAAGTATTGCGTAACTGGAACAGGGATCCTTGATTGAACCAATAGGGGATGGTTAATGCAGGCTTCTAGTTAGTTTTCCCCTGAAATTCTGAGTAGATTTGCATTTTAGAACAGCCTGACCATGACCTTGAACACTGACCTTAAATATCATTGCGTAATCCGAAAGGTCGTCCTTGTTAACCTATAGGTGTATAGGTGAAGGTTTTTGGATTCTACCATCACCAGGTTCTGACAATGTTATATGTGACAGCTGACTGTGACCTACCTCTGACTTGAGAATTATTGCGTAAGTGGAACAGGCATCCTTGATTAAACTTAGAGTAGATGGTTAATTCGGGCTTCTAATTAGTTTTCTCCTGAAATTCTGAGCAGATTTGCACTTTAGAACTGTTTGCCAAGGGCCATAAACATAGGGAAGGAACTTGTTACTAATGCTCTCCCTGGCGTCGGAGACAAGTTCTTCAAGAAACAAAAGTGTGACAGACAAAATCTCAACTTTTGATATATCAATTTCACCATGAACCATGTATCGGAGACTGAAAATTTTCATTCCGTCTTGTAGCTCAGGTCATGAAGCCTGGGGGTAGGTCACATTTTCAGGTCTGTAGCTCTTGAAGGAACAAAGTTACAGGTGTGACAGACTGAACAGACAGACACACACACACGCACCTACACACACACACACAGACACCATGATCAAAAAACAATGTGGTTCCCGATCTTAGTGATCAGGAAACAAAATAAAATTCAGTTTCTGCGATACCTAACAACGTTGGGGAATTTGACATCCCCTTTTCAGGAGCCTAAAGTTTTGGGAAGGCGTCGATACACTTTTCACTCTGTTTTGTAAATATAAAATTGGAGAAATCAGTGTTTTTGTACTGACAGACCGACAACGTAACTGCTAAACTCGTTGCGTTCTCTTTCAGCGCCCGGATCAAATGCAAGTAGGTTACGTCAGCAGCCTGCACACAAACTGGCGGCGTATTACGTTCGTTCTTCGCCGCCTAAAATTCTATGCTTAATTTTGTTTATAAGGGCCACTAATGCTTCGGCCTCGGCCCTTCCTACTTCTATTCCTACTTCCTACTTCTATTCTATTATCCACATACAACATATACGGAACCCAGAATTAGGAATCCAGCATGTTTCTCGTCACTTAGATTCATGTGGGGGAGGCAAATTTCAATTCTTTCCATTCTTTAAAATGAAAAGTGAGTCAATAACTCGAAGAAGGATTCAAGAAAATTACTTCATCAGCAAGTTTAAAGCGGAACTAAACCGTTAATAATATAATTATTTCGCACAGGCTTGTCAGAGTGATTAAGGAATTTCTGCTTTGATCTTGCCTACCATTTAGAGCTTCGCTTCATTCGCTTCGATAATTAGCCCTTTCAAAATCAGGGCCTATTGTAATCCTGGTATTATTTCAACATTTTGCCTGAACCTGCTTTGCGACAGGTTATGTGTATATATATCTCATGTAAATAGTTTGTGTTCATTCCCACTGAAGATTTCCAAGAGGAATGAAAGCGCTATGGGACATTAAAATATATATAATGAGAATTCCAGCCTAAGTTACATTTTTTTCGAATATTTTATCTCCACACTTTTTATTTCAACTATTTCAATTCTTCTATTGTAATATATTTTTCATGAAATAAATACAAACAAAATACGTAAAAACGGGTCGATCTGGATAGGTTTATTATGGTTCCCGATCAGTAAGATCGGGAACCATATTGTTTTTGGTCATGGTCTGTGTCTGTGTGTGTATGTGTGTGTGTGTCCGTCTGTCACGCCTTCATATCTTATCTCCTTCAACAGCTACAGCTGGTAACACATCCTACCCCTAGGTTTGTCAACATGTGCAATCCAATGAGCCAATAATTTTCAATCTCAGATGCCTCCATCATGATGTAATCAACATATCGGACTTGATATTTTGTCCGTCACGCTTTATCTGATGGCATAACTCGGCTCCTTCGACACCTACAGCAATGGAAATAAGTTCTGCCCTTGGGGTTTCATACCCTAGGAATCGAATGGACTGATTACTTTTGATGTGAGATGTTGGGGTCATGGTGATATCGATATCATGAATTTGATATTTTTGATACTTACCATACTGTCAACTGAGCAACATGAAACAAGTCTTAGTTCATGCCTACTTATTCAAAGACTGGACCATGTTAAAATTCTCAGCCTCAGGTGTCCGGGTGTTCGAAATGTCATGAGATTTTGATATATCAAACTTGATACCTCGAAATATCTCTGCCTGTGGTGAAGGTAGAGGCATGATATTTCCCATACTTAGGTTACTGAGGATGCCCATTTCGATTATGCAATGACCTTGATGGTCAGAGGTCAAGGTCAAGGTCATACTTTGATAATTTGTAACATCTCTGCCTGTGGTAAAGGTAGAGGTATATCACCCATACTTAGGTTATTGACGACGCCCATTTCGATTATGCAGTGACCTTGATGATCAGAGGTCAAGGTCATACTTTGATAATTTGAAATATATCTGCCTATGGTAGAGGTAGGGCACGATATCACCCACTGCTAGGTTAATAATTGAGGATGCCCATTTTGATTATGCAATGATCTTGATGATCAGAGGTCAAGGTCAAGGTCAAACTTGATGATTTCATTTGAGCACATCAAAATGGCTGCCAGCAGGCTGCCTGTCATGCCTGTAGGGTCATCTTCAACAAGAGGGAACCATCATACATTTACAATGTCATCTTGCTGTAAGCGGTTTCTACTGAGCGCGGTATTCGCGAACTTATCTATTGTGGGAAATGTAGCTCAACGTATCGAAAATTTATTCAACCACAAAACTGATGACGTATTTGGCTTAATCAATCCGTTTCAGGATAGGGATAAGGATAAGCAGACGGTTCTCAACCTCACTAATCTTAGTGAATAAGGACTGAAAGAGTAAAAAACCGTGTGTTTTTTGAAACTCCTACGACCAACTGATAGTGAAATGGACCATGGAGCATGTGTTCACCTGGGTGAATGTACCAGAACAACAAAATAATGAAAAATGGTCAATCAGAATGTTCCAGGGCAAGCCCTGAGTTCCAGGGCAATACATGTAATATGATTATGGTCAAAACTTTAAGGTCAAAACATTCTCGCTTGAGTATAACGTATGTGCTAAAGTCAAGCTCTACACATAGAGGGTACCTAGATACATGGTCGAACCAAGTTGGAAGGCACTAGGTCAAATAACCACGAAACATGCCAACCAATAAATGCCAAAATTTCTAACTTTGACCTCTGTGGCTTTGAAAAGTAGGTCAAATCAAAACCCCGTTACATAATAATCTCATGTATCCTTATTAGATGCATCAGTGATAAAATTTGGAGATGACCTAGTCGTTAGTTTAGGAATTATTGGACTTTGAATGTTCGTTTTGGCTACCTGGTGGCCAAGCAAAGAATCAGTTTGGACCAAAACTAGGTGTCATAGATCATATGGCATAGGGGTTTAAATGTACCAAGTTGCAGATCAATAGGATCAGCATTTACGAAACCATCAAATGGCAAAATCTTCAACCTTGACCTCTATGACCTTAAGTAGGTAAAATCACAAACCCGTTACATATGTCGTCATGTATCCTCATTTGATACGCTATGATAAAAATTTGGAGACGATCATTAGTCATGAGTTATTGCACTTTGCGGTCTTTTCAGTTTTTGCCACCTGGTGGCCAAGCCTAGAATCAAATCGGACCGAAAAGTGGTGCCATGCGTCATCTGACATAGGGGTATATGTAAGTTTCAGGTCAATAGCCCCAGTGGTTACGAAATGTGCCCCCAAAAGGTAAAAACCTGATCTTTGACCTCTGTGACCTTGAAAAGTAGGTCAAATCAAAAACCCGGTAATTACCGTGTGTATCCTGATTAGATACACCTATAATCAAAATTTGGAGATGATCCACTCATTGATACAGGAGTTATTGTACTTTTTGTGTTTTTGGTTTTGGCTACCTGGTGGCCAAACCAAGAATCGAATCGGACCGAAACTTGGTGCATGGGCGGTTATATCCGCAAAAAGTAGACGTTGACAAAACAGAGACGTAGGTTACAAAATCTGCGACGTGCTTTTAAAAACAGAGATGTTCTTTAACAAAACAAAGATGGTCTTTAACGAAACAGAGACGTTTAACTGTGATTTGGAGTCGTTAACAAGGAGATGTTGGGGCGGTGGTACGGAGTGGTTAACAAAATTTGAAGACGTGTTTTATCAGAGTCGTTCACATTTTTCAAACGTAGCGATAATTTTGAATGGCATGCCATACACAGACGTCGACATGATTTGGAGTCGTTCACAAAGGAGACGTTGGGTGGCGCTCGTAGCAGTTAAAGGGGAATTAAAAGCCTTATACCCCCGTGCAGACAAATTTTAATGAGGTCGAATTTGATTGGATGTTGGTGTATGGTGATGTCCCATCATGCCTCAGCACGAATTCAGATAAAAGGGGGCGCTGCGATCGCTTTCGTGAAAATCGGTTATTACTATAGTTGAGCCCTGTGGGTTAATATTTTTTAAATTCTTTCGCAGTGCATTAGTACTAGGATGTATCTACAAAACGACTGGCTCAAAACTAAAATAATAGGTGGCATTGCAGGGATTTTAATACTTTTACTTTTTCATAAGTTCTGAACGGGTTTACATATTGACCTAATTCTTGAACGTTCATCATTTACACATGTCAAAAAGTCGGTCACGTGACCTACTTATGGTTATCTCCGCTAGGTTAGGATACCACTAGTTCCAGGAAGGAAGTGAAGGAAGGCGTCGGAAGTCCAAGCATTCTGTTTTACTGACAGAATGAGGAAGGGTTAATGCGGCAAATTGCATTATGTAGCCTATGGATGCACAGACATGTGTAAATGATGAATGTACAAGAATTAGGTCAATATGTTAACCCATTCAGAACTGACATTTACGACCAACAACGTAAAAGCATTAATCGGTATTTAGACCGATCGGTATTTTTCTACTCGGTGGCGACATAAGTTATCAGTTGCAAATTGTTGACGCTGTTTCTATCACAGCGTAGGGCGACATAAGCGAGGCTTAAAACAGACGAGGAAAAAGTTAGCATACATGCACACTTGAATTTGTAATAGAAGTCCATAAACATTGTAATAGGAGTTAATGTAGGATCTCAAATAAATACCAATTATGGGCACTTCGGGGGGTCGGATTTGAAGGGACTTTTTATGTGATGTTTGGAGGGGTATACTAAACTATATAAAGCAAAAATTCTGTTGCAATTTGTTCTAGGTTCTCCCTTATTTTTGATAAATATCCTGGACTAATCAACATCCAACCAAATTCGACCTCACTAAAATTTGTCTGGACAGGAGGTATATAAGGCCTTTGATTCACCTTTAACTGCCACGAGCGCCACCCTACGTCTCCTTTGTGAACGACTCCAAATCATGTCAACGTCTGTGTATGGCGTACCATTCAAAATTATCGCTACGTTTGAAAACTGTGAACGTCTCTGACAAGGCACGTCTCCAAATTTTGTTAACGACTCCAGTACCACCCAACGTCTCCGTTGTGAACGACTCCAAGCCACAGCTGAACGTCTCTGTTTCGATAAAGACCGTTTTTCACATATTTGAGATTTTTCACTTTTTTTGATACTTGAAGATGGATGTCCGTGGAACTGATTTTCGACGCCTATTCAGCTCTAATTTACAAGGGGAATTTAGCAAAACAGTTCAGAACTTGTACAGTGCAGTTTTTCCAGCTCGACACGGACGCCATCTTGAATAGCTAATGAGACCACATGACCTAATTTACATATATTGGGGGGTGCAAATAGTAGCCCTTGCTATACCCTTTCAGAATATGTATGGTTTATGAAGTTTATCTCTGTCAATCTTGAAAATATTCACCAACAAAAAAGGGGGTCAAATTGGTATACAGAAATTTGGGGCCTGGGAGGTTAACGACTCCATTACCACCCAACGTCTCCTTTGTGAACGACTCCAAATCACAGCGAAACGTATCTGTTTTGTTAAAGACACAGTCGACGTCTGTGTATGGCGTACCATTTAAAATATTATCGCTACGTTTGAAAAATGTGAACGACTCTGATAAAGCACGATTAAATTTTGTTAACCACTCCAGTACCACCCAACATCTCCTTTGTGAACGACTCGAAATCACAGCCAAATGTCTCTGTTTCGTTAAAGACCGTCTTTGTTTTGTTAAAGAACATCTCTGTTTTCTAAAAGCACGTCTCTGATTTTGTAACCTACAACTCTGTTTTGTCAACGTCTACTTTTTGCGGATATAACCGCCCATACTTGGTGTCATAGGTCATCTGACCTAGGGGTATGTACCAAGTTTCAGATCAATAGCCCTGGTGGTTACGAAACGTGCCCTCCTAACGGACAACGACGACGACGACGGACGACGAACACTGCACCACTACAAAAGCTCACCCCAGGTGAGCTAAAAAGTGTGACATCCTTATTGGACTTGGAATGAACTCGCAAGATAGCCTCTTTAAGAATCCCACACTGGGCCTTAAAGTGAATTTCACTTACATTATCTGGCCAGAAGGAATCAATGTGGATTCTTTTCCTTTCCACCAGCTCTATTTCTTCAATTCTGACAACTTTAAAGAGTTGGTTGCTGACGTCATTTCCGGTTCCTGCGCTACAGACGTAATTGTCCTCATCGAGGTCTCTGTGCGGGCTCTCTGCTTCAAACTTTTTTATCTCATAAAAGGTATACGGGTAGTTGGGCATTTTCGTGTCCTGCAGAAGATCCAGCACTCCATTCATAATGTCTGTGCCATTTGCAGCAGCAACAGCAGGTTGTCTAGATGCCTCACCGATGCAAAAAAATTCGAAGTCATATTTTGTTGTAGGAAGTACCATAATGCCTGTTCGCATTCGGAACACCCTCCCTGGCGCCATTACTGACACGGCCGCTCCTTGAACGTTGTGCCTTCGCAACTCGACCAAAAATGACATTCGAACATTCTTATCTTCACCGTTGTCTATATCGATACCCATATTCAAGGCGACACTCTCGACGTTTGTTGGTAAGGAAAAATTACACGCACGGCCGATATTTCCATCCTGCATTCTGGTGTCAGACGTCGTGAACCACCTCTGATTTCTAATTCGCTCAATTTTCCCGTCAGTGCGAGCATAGCTCGGGTAACAGGATACCATGTAACCTGTTTGACTTTCGTTGGCCATGTGATTGTCAACCGGTGCCAGCACCACCTCCAGACTGTGCGCAGCATTATCGTCAATGTAATAGCGTCTCTTTGGCACTGTCAATACGGTTGGGAGGCGAGTTCTTTCAATTCGCAACTTTGTAATGGCAAGCCATTCCATTGACAACATGACAACTTGGCAAGCGCCTTCGATGAACAGCGTAAACCAAACATCAATACATTTGTTTGTGTCAGTTTCTTTGCACGGGTAACCATTGCTCACGGCTGTTCCACGCAGTTTAAACGTGTAAATGTCACCTGCTCTTTCTTGGGTGGCCTCGAACATGCCTTGTAATGCTTCTGCAAATAATATTAATGGTTTTAAAAGGTATTGAATCGACACCTTTCGAAAGTTGGCCATTCTTCTGCACTGAGGGTAAAAACAAATTGGAACATGCATTAAGTTTTTCCAGGAATTGCCGAAAAAACTACCAGAATCGTTTGAAATTTGGCGGACATGCTTTGACGGCCTATTCTGTTGAGAATGCGTAAAACAAATTGGATGTCATTCATCAATTTTTGAAGATTTCTGCATTTTTCTTCATCTGAACAATGGAGGGTTTAAAGTGTCTGTTAATCCACCTATTGTTCAGGTGTAGAAAATCACCAGTTTCTTATATAAATTGATCAAGGATACCGGATATTTTCTCACAATTCTCAATGGATTAGCCATCACCACATGTCTGCCAAATTTCAAGCGTTTCTCTGGCAGTTATTACTGCAATTTCTGTCAAAACATAGCGCATTTCCCATTCACATCACCGCCGAAATGGCCGACTTCCGAATGGTGTCTATCCACAGCCATGCACCAAATACGGCATTAGCTTCCTGTAGGTGCCCCCTCCCCCTCCCCCAACTCAACCCCCGCAGAAGCATACGTTCACCACCCTCTGCCTAAAACTGCTGAAAGCAGTAGAAGGAGAATCTTCTTTGACGGAAGAAGGCAATTTGGTCCAGCGGTTAGAGCTCCCGGTGTGGCAGTAAAGAGTGTCCCCCTGTAAAAAGTGTTCACTTCTATTCTTGAATGACGGAATAAGCGGCATGGGTATAGAAACCAATCGCCAGAGATTAGATTGTAACAATAGGATCTTTTGTCCCCAGGACAGTTTTTCCTAGGACATTCTTTCCCTTCACACCTGCCCGATTTTAAAGCATTAATAATGCATTATTTGCAGTAAATAAATATGCATTATATGCAGTAAAAAGACATCTGACTTTGCTTTACGAGAATGGTTGTGGAGTTAAAACTACTGGGCCGAATCGAAGTATCTTGGTGTTTGATTTCTTCTAGAAAGAATCGCTACCCATTGTTACAAGTGGTTTTGGGACTGAGTGCAGTGGAAATAGATGGTCGATTGGCGGGGCACTACCTGGGTCATCTTCGATGATCGAAGGCCGATCTGCTCACCACTACGTTACACCGCATATCACCCTTCGAGAAAGTGACCTCACCGGTCCACGGCGTATGTGCCGCCTCGAGAAGAAGAGGCCAATCAGAATCGGTGTTGTAAAATTTGAATCGTGGTACAAAGAGTTGTAGCCGAAGACCCGATGTAAAGTGTCATATGATTGGTCGACTGGTAAAGTTGGCATGGTGCCAAGATACGCCGCCGACTGGTCTATTTCTCGAAGGGTGATGTGCGATGTAACGCAGTGGAGAGCAGATCGGCCTTCGATTATCGAAGATGTACCTGGGTGTGCCCTCCTTGGATCCACCCCTGGGTTCGCAGCATAAGAACGCATCAATGAGTTCAGACTTTCACATCGAAGTCTGTATTCAAAACCAACATGGTTCTGCCCAAGTCGGTGATCTTGGCTTTCCCGGTGGACAGTATATACCTACCGTCGGAGCTTCTTCGCAAGGATTCCGACCACCACGTTGCTTTCAGAGGGATCTCGGACTTCAGTTCAATTTCGAGTTCAGCATAGCCGATTAACCTGTCGCCGTAATACCTCACAGTTCTGTAAAATGCCTCTCTGATCACTGGAGTAGGAACAGGCTGATTGCACATCTGTAGCCCGTTCACCTGTAAAACAAAACTGCTAAATAGTGGATACCCTGCTATGTTACGTATGTTCTGGTTTACATAGTATGAGTTGCCGGTATGTTGGAGCGAATGAAACCTTACACGCCTCACAGAAACAGCCAATAACCTTATCCTGAGAACATGGGGTTCTTAGCGCTCACCCCCCTGATGTTCTCAGTATGAATAACATGTCAGGGATTCCGCATTCCGAGTTCTCAATGTTTATTGCGCGACCTGCCCTATTGCCGACTTTGTATTCTCTCTCGAGGCCCCTGCCCACCTGCTGTGTGTTCCATGCAACGTGTTTTACGATTTTCAGACAGAAATGGACATTCGTTAGTTGATGCGTCCTTCGTCCAACATCCGAAGAAAATAGAACATCCGTCTTTTGCACCCGACGTCGCAAAGGCGATAAAAGTTTGTCGTATGTGCAGTTTTCACGAACCGATTTGGACGTACGATCATGTCGGATCGGACAATTGGATGTAAAAATCGTATCGTGTAACAAGTTGAAAAATGTCTATCGAAATTACGCAATAACTTGCTTATGTAACTGGTTATGAAAACGAAATGATCATCATACCCAACAAAATTCCCCACAACTAGTAAAAAAATGGGAGCTTTTCATCAAACAGTTTTTGGGAAAATATAAAAACACTATTCTCGCATGAGCTGTATGTTGGCGCAACGTTGCTCTCAATTTCTGTCTATATCATACATATAGAAAGCAAGTTAACGTTAATGTAAAGTGAAAGTGGTATTGGATGCTCGGGCGTCTGCCAAACTTTTGCAGTACGTCCTTAGTTTTTGCCTAAGTCGAAAAATGACGGCTGTCGAAATTATGGAATAACTTGCTTACTTGGCCATGAAACAGAAATGATCACCATTCGATACTCAACAAGATTCCCCATCTTTTCATCAGTTTTTGAGAAAATATAAAAACACAAACGTGTTGACAAGGGTGTAGATAATAAGTTGTAATGTGGAAGGCAAATGGTCGGCCATCGTTTAGGCCGGTTTGCAGTTTCCTCAAACAACTTGCAATTTTAGATCCTAGTGGTGCGTTAAGCTAGTGCCAAAATGAATCAGACATATTACCATTCCACAAGCTCCCAGCAGCATCCACAGAATGAAATTCATCATTTCGAATTGTAGTCAGTTTCTCCCGAGTGTAGGTATCGTATATTTATTGAATTCACCAGTGCGGTGGAAGTGGAAAGATTAACTCTGCAAACGTACTGGTTAGTATTAGATGCAAATTTCCCGACGTCCGGCTATGTGCAGCAATTTTGTGCGATTGGAGAAATTGATGTTTCCATGACCTCAAAGTTGTACAAATAACTTCATTACTGCGATTATTGTATCCTACTTCAAAATACAGCAATCAGCAGTTAATGCTTCTCTTTACTCATTACAACTAAGCATATGCATAGACTGCTATGTGTAAAAAATTCAAAAAAAGGTTGACAATATGCATGTACACTCATGGAATAAAGTAAATGGGCACCATTTGTTGTTAAATACCTCCAAACCAATGTGACACAGAACATTGGTCCATATATATATGGTCGCACATTTTCTGGCTATCTAATGGTATCAGCGTCGAAAAAAGCCGCATTTGATAGAAGGAATTCTGTAAAGGCATGCTTTCCTCTATTTTTTATTTGCATGATTTCATTCAAAATTTTTGTATTCTGTGTTCTACTTGTCGAGGCCTTTCATGATATATCCTATAGTTTCAACTATTCTATATAGAAATGTGATTCGGGGGACTCTATTATCAAAATATTTTTGCCCTTGCGTACAGCCTTTGACACGGGCCTCGGCACTATTATGAGCATTCGGAACGACCTGAGGCGAACTGCTACCCGTCACTGGGCGGCGCTTTTCACCTCGGACACAAGTCCAAGGCAGCCATGTTGTTTATCATCAAACCCACGTGACCGCCGTGGGACTATCATAAGGGGCACAGTCCGCGTGAGCTACTGCGAAACTAATGTATTAGGCCAGCCCTGCATACCACGATATATAAATGCACACAGCACACCTGGATGACCTAATTTCTGTCCGCAGTGAAGTACACCTGACTGCGGACAAGATTTTGCAGTAGCTCATCCGGTGTGTGTCCCTAATGTTTTCGCCGAATTTTGGCCTGTTAAAATGTTCAACCGTACTTGCTCGATAAGTTGATGCATATTATATATAAACTTACCGGTATCTCACCCAATCTGCCAATTATTGATCAATAACGCAACGTTTTATGTGGCCTATTTAGTTCATGCGCAGGTGTGATGAGGCGACCGCATCTGAACTCTCACAAACGGGCAGCAATCGTTGCGCGTTCAAGATGGCTGCCTTGGAATTGTGTCCGAGGGGAAATGCGAGTATCTACGGAAATTGCCGAGCAGTTGCCTTCGGGAGTTCCGAATGTATTATGAGATGTGGTGGTGAACGAAAGCTATGGGTATGTTGTCACTTGTAGTTCACAGTGAATGAAGAAAACCGGGTCTTTGCTGAAGGTCGTTTTTGTCATGCGGGGACGATTTCCATAACATGCCGCGCCAATTCATTGGAACCCTAGTAGTTGACCAATTCACAACCCTGTTAACTATGGCAAGCAAAAGCGGAAAAAAATGTCAGAACTGAGATTTTATTGTCAGAAACAATATTTTATGGTCAGTACTGCAAGAATATGGTCAGAATAATCAAATTGTTGCCAAAATATTCCTATTATGTTATCAGAACCGCCAAATTATACATTCACATTTTAAAATATACATGTACGGTCAGAACTGAGAAACATGTCACATAATCAAATTGTTGCCAGAATATTCATATTATGGTATCAGAACCGCCAAATTATACTATCAGGACGCCAAATTGCTGCCAGACTGAGAAACATGTCAGAACCGTACAACGAGACCAATCAAGAAAACGTGAACAGCAGATTTTGATGACGTCATACGCATATTGGATTGGGACTTCAGTTGACATTGTCTTAGGCGATTTTTCATGTCCGTTCATATCGTTTATCATGTTTATCACGTTGATCATTTCATTTATTGTTTTTGTCTTGAATCATGTGGACTTTTCTGTGTTCTGATGGCTCGACGATGTTCATCCGGACAATGAAATTGACTTCTTTCTGTCTGCGTGACGTCATCAAAATCTGATATATTTCTAAATACTACAATATACTTGAATCTATAAATATCCATCATAGAGCACAAATTGAAATTTTAGGACATGTTATGAAAGGCCTCGAGTCGAACACAGTGACATAAAAATTTGCAGTAAAATTATGCAAATAAAATAGTGAAAAATATGCCTTTACAAAATTCGTCCGTCAATGACAGGTCTCAGCAGATTTTTTCTAAGCCAATATCAAAAGATAGCCAGGAGAAATTGCTACTACGTATGTTGGGACAAATTTTCTGTACCGCATTGGTTTGGAGATATTCAAGAAAAACTGCTGTCCATTTATCTTCTCCATGAGTGTACACGTAATTCAAATCCTTCATCGAAAATGTTCGATAAACATCGAACGGTACCAGAAAATGAGCCCACAAAAGAGTGAAATTGGTTTAACTGCTGTGGCCAATTATGAATTAGTTTCAAATTGAGCACTTGCTAGGCCTTTATGAACAATGGAAATTCGGGACATTTATATCGGGTGTCCCCCCAAAAACGTCCCACTTTTCCAATTTCAATATCTCCTGAGGTGTTGGACCGAATGCAATAAAACTGCACCAAAATAAAGGTTACGATACGATATTAAAGAACTGTTGTGAATTTTATCTCAATATCCTTGATGAGTTTGGAATTATTTCCGGAACAAAATACAAGTCCCATACATGCAAACCCAGTAGTACTATCCAAAAAAGAATTAAACTGTTATATCTCCTGATGTGTCAAACGGAATACCACAGAATTGTATAAAACCACAGAATTGTATAAAACGCCAGGTCCCAGTACCGGATGTTATCCAATACCCATTGCGCATTTTAATTTTGCGCAAATTCCAGTAAGCCACCTGCGGGTACGTCACATTTCCAGGTATGTAACTGCAGGAACAATGTTACACGGTGTGACAGACCGAACAGACCGACCGACAGAGAGACAGACAGACAGACAGACAGACAGACACCATGACCAAACACAATAAGATGGGAAACCATAGTTTAGATACCGGTGTACTATCGGTGTCAAGACCACAGCTTGAACAGCAATATTGCCAACGGTTACCTACATTAATATACGTTTCTCTCTTATCGCTGTCCATCTTCATCGCTAGCATCAGTCAAACGTGAAATTTGGCTGCTGTCGATGAAAGTCGATTGCATGATTAACGCAGGATCAATTCTGTTGCAAACACGATAGTGCGTTGTAATTGGTTTGTGATTGATTGAAATGATGAACAGTGACAGACGCTGTTGGCTTCTCGGCGAATCTTTCGAGGTACCCATAAATATGGAGGATCAATGATGGCCTACGATATAGTTAAGCCGACCGTAATAACACAGTCGGCCTCTGTAAACTGACGTAAAGACGCTGTCTTGCCTTACAAACTGTGATTTACAGGGTGAGTCAAAAAAAATGTCACTCCAAATTTCTTGGCCTGTCACACCAAAACTATGAAAGGTACAAAAACATCAATGATACCATCGTAATGGTATCATTGATGTTTTTGTACCTTTCATAGTTTTGGTGTGACAGGCCAAGAAATTTGGAGTGACATTTTTTTTGACTCACCCTGTAAAATGGCCCTCTAAAATATTGAATAAAGATGGAACACTTTTGATCAAAGAAAGTGTTCGATAAACAAATCCCATTAATCAGGGCCTATTCCTTTACTTATAACAATATTGATAAAGGAGGATTTAAAAAGTAAAAACATGCATTGTGTTAATTGAAACTCCTGTAACCCACGAATACAAAGTGTTACATGCTTATTGGACCCGGGAGTTCGTAAGGCGAGACCGCCTCCTGGAGTCATTTTCAGTAATATTTGTGGCTTTCGGGTGTATCAGTCGGTCAGTAAGCAAGTGTTTCTGGTAATGGTGTCATGTTTAACGACAAGAACCTAAGAACTACAAATTTGATACGGAGGTTCACGACGGGAACTGTCAATGGAAAACTAACCAATGGCAATCCAATGATATCTCCGGTCGCTGGGCACATTTTTTGTGAACTGAAAACCTTTTTAAAATTAGTTAATAAATCAAATTCAGACACTGTCAGATGGAATATGCTGCTTGATTTTTGGTTCACAAATAGGCCTTCATGTGATTTGTGATTGTGTATTATGTCGGGTTATTAAAAAAACTTCCTACATTTCAAAGTTCAATAGGCTATCTCCTGACATGTCAAATTGAATACGATGAAACTGCATCAAAATTAAGGGTATGATACGATAAAGAGATGATGTGAAATTCGTATCAATATCCTCTTCTGTATTGAATAACTTCGGGCATATGTCGGGTACAATGATGCAAGTCTAAACGTGCAGTATCGGAACTGCAGTTTCAATGGCTGATATTCATAAAAGGTAGCAAATGCTTTTACATGAACATCAAGTTCAGGTTATTTACATTGGAGCTTGCTATAAAAATCTTAAGTAAAACCATTTGTTAACTTTTATGAATACCAATCAATAGCACCAGCCGATGCCAAAGGGTCGGCACCAGCCAAATTGCCATTTCAAAACAGTAAGGCTGTGAGAAATTCACAATCATCAATACTAAATACATACTCCCCTTCCGATCAGAGTGCCATCTGCTGACCAAACTCCAAGCGGTCAATCCTACAATCGGCATCCTAGCTACGATAGAAGGCAGCACACCGAAACCCAGTCCTATTCATCGTATCCATGACGTAACTCCGACAGTGTCCGCCATTGCTGACGTCGCCGTAATGACGCAAAGGGTACGTCATGGATACGATGAATACAATGGACGCCTTTTGTGTGGGGAATTGATCAGGACCGGGATGTCGGTTTCATTTCACAATACAGTTTTAACCTGCAGTGACATCTTTAAGGCAGTGGGCTAGGGTCCATTGGTTAGGCGAAAAGATACTGGACAGGCAGTATCATCACGCTGGGGAATCAGTGCTGCGCGATACCGTGCGATGGCCGTTTTCCGAGTCCGTGTTTTGCAAACCTCCGTGTCAGAATGGCCGACTCGGAAGAAAATGAACAGGACCGGCTACAAAAATCTGAAACTGGAGACAGAAATGTCATCGAATCCGAGTAAGTAAGACGTACAGTCGGACCTCAGTGGTTTACTGCAGCTCTGTGAGAAATTTGGTGTTGTAACTCATTTTCGTTAACGAGTTTGAGCTGTAAAACCGGCGGGGTGTCATGCTCATTGCTGTTAGCACCGGTGATCCCCGTGTCGTCATGACGTGTAGGCCTACCTGGCCCGTAGCTACATAGCCTATCATGATATGATGCAGCCTACGAGTGTTACACAACAGTAACAAGTCTACAGCCTGTTGTAGGCCTCACGGTACACGTGGTACAAGAGTTCTTGCTTGATAAGACTGTGGTCTCGACGAGACTCTACGGGGGACGCCGGTGCCAACAGCAATGAGCCTGACACCCCGCCGGTTTTACAGCTCAAACTCGTTAACGAAAATGAGTTACAACACCAAATTTCTCACAGAGCTGCAGTAAACCACTGAGATCCGACTGTACGTCTTACTTACTCGGATTCTATGACATTTCTGTCTCCAGTTTCAGATTTTTGTAGCCGGTCCTGTTCATTTTCTTCC
>NMRB01000686.1:225053-264355 GCA_002633025.1 Notospermus geniculatus | reverse complement strand
AGCAAAATCCCAAGAATTACAAGTTAATTATATTATGTAATCCAAAACAAAGAAATTCGCCAAACATGAAAAACAGGTACAATTTTCTCAGAGAAGAAGCATGTAAATGACACATTCAGGTAGTGGCAGCAATGCCACAAACCCATAGAACCTGGGGTGGCAAGGATGTCTTGACCAGCATTTCATAGACAGCATACACGCTCAGTACATTAGAAGAGAACCAGGAAGTAAAATCCAGATCCAGTATGGCCGCCCTGGTTTTGGAAAATTGGCAACATTCGTGCAGTTCACTTGTGGAGTACTCTATGTCTGTTGAAAATAATGCTTCCGAAAGGGGTGGACTGGGTGGAAAAAACGACGAACTTTACGACACGCATGTTGTTTGATCTTCAAAGTGTGCCATTTCTTGGGAAAGTGTTCCGACAACTAGTCTTTTGTTTCAACTTATTAGCTGATTAGTGCGTTCCAAGATACATCTCATTCAATTCCTTTTGACTTATATACCCCGCAGGTGCTTTCACTTCCGTCATATATCTTGTACTTTTATGGTATTTTGACATCTTTTATTTACAACGCCTGGCCACGTTTCAAAAATTCAAAACGTTGGCTCGCCCTTAACCTAACAATGGCTTCGGGAACATGGCTCCTGGTTCTTTATAAAAAATCTTTATAAAAAAAATATTTTTTTGTTGATAATGGTAAACCAAAGATGGCTGGCTATACTTTTCATCCTAGACGTTTCACATTTAAACAGTTGAGGCTAGAGCCGATCTCCTTGAAATGAAATAAAATCTATTAATACGAGAACATTAGCTGAACAAGCCCTTTGAGATCTTGATCCAGAAATGTCAATACCCACAACACCAGATGTCCAAACCCAGAGCCCTATATTTACATGTAGCAATACCTGGCTGTTCTGTTTATTGCCCTCCCACCATCAGTTGGATGGTGCTATGGGAAACGAAGTTCTATAAATAGGTATTCAGCCGCGGGGGTGAGCGCGTGCTGGGAAAACCCACTATTGTACCTGGCTTTCAAGCCCGCCATTAAAAAAATGGTTCACATATTAAAAAACATCATTTTCTGCTCGATTTGAAAAAATTCAAACACAAATTTGATATGCCATCAAATTTAACATTCGCTGTTAACACTCACAAACACTTCACACATCTTCGTGTTTGATTTTTTTGCTTTAGGCAGAGGCATTAATCTCCCCTGGATTACGCAATTTCCTCCTTAACTGTAGCCCGATATTGTGGGAAATATCAGGGTATATTGGGTCTGCGGCTCAAAGGGATGTAAATGAAATGAATAACCCTTGTCAGGAGGCGGGATGACACTAAACTCCCTACGCAGTTGTGTACCGCGCCGGTTTACTCCGCTCCACAACTGCTTTACTTCGTGGAAGTCGCCGCGGTTGGTCAACAGATGGCGTCTGGGCCTGGCGCGAGTTTTACAGCCTATCAGCACGCTGCTTTCAGAACTGTTTGGCCCGTTGGCAACGGATGTGCTTGTGCTACCATGGCTACGAATCGCTCGGCCAATGAAAAAGTGTCTCAGGCCAGCTTGGTTACCGGTTGCTCGGTGCTCTCATTGGTCGACTCTCTCAGCGCCATCTGTTGACCGAACGCGGCGAATTTTACGAAGTTAAGCAGTTGTGGAGAGCGATTAAACCGAGCGAAGGGGGCGCGGTACACAACTGCGTAGGGAGTTTAGGATGACACTGACATGTATCATTTCCAGCTCTGAACGGTTATTAAATATGGCGTTTCCACATGTTTTGCCATCCCGCTTAATGCTCCCGGAGCTGTCATCCGGAATAGCCGCGGGGTCTGTAATTGAATGTTTATGGAACACCAACAGCCGATGTAACAGTAAATAATATCCCCTGTAAAAAGTGTCCGCTTCTATTGTTCAATGACGGATTAAGGTGCATGGCTATATAGAAACCAATCACCAGAGATTAGAATGTAACAATAGGATCTTTTGTTCCTGGGACAGTTTTTCCTGGGGACATTCTTTCACGCCGGCAACATTTGTAGCCTGGCGCATCGCGAAGACGTCAACTCGGGCGCCACCGATGCGTGGCTGTTGGTGTTCGATGCCTACCGCACGTCAAAAATCAAATTATGCTGACTGGATACTAAACTGGCAGCACACCAATAAATGAAGATCCTAGCTACGATAGAGGGCAGCACACCAAAACCAGGTCCTATACAATGGACGCCTTTTGTGTGGGAAATTGATCAGGACCGGGATGTCCGTTTCATTTCAATACAACCTCTAGCGACACCTATTGAGGCAGTGGGCGAAGGTCCCCATTGCTTTGAGGTCGATCAGTTATGTCATCCGCGACGTCACTGATCTCCCAGTGAAGCATTTGTCGCAAACGAGTCAAAAAAAACTAAAAAAACTACAAATATGTTCAGTCGCTCCTGTACTCGCAAGGCTAGTCGCCTAGAAAATCGCTCAAAAAATCGCTCGTGTGCGCCATGTTTATAGTGTTAGGTGAAAATTCATGACTTTTTGTTCGACCAATTAAAGGGCACCGCACACAAGCGACAAAATCTGGGCGACCGCCTACGAGACTGGTGGCGCGACTAGACATCAGCCAATCAGAAGCGCCAAATCTTGTCGCTTTGGCAGTCGGCCGACAAATCGGTCAAAATTGTCGCTCGTGTGCGGTGCCCTTTAGCGCACTGCCCGATTGGAAGAGTCGCCCGATGGGTATGTGTTCCAGGCTGTATCATCCCGATTGAGCCGTGCCGAGTCTAAAACTCGAAATATGCAAGTAATGAGGCATTTGCCCATGCTGGGAGGGGTCATTAAATGGGATTGGCGAAGATCGAGATATGGTACACTCATGTTCCTAATACTGTAGGCCTACAGTACATGAAAAAGCGCTGTTGAAATTAAATATTGGATTTTATTGCTAAAAAACATCATGGCAGCGACTTGGATTTTACTGTGGACTGTTAGTTTGTTCCGTTCAAAAATAACAGCATCACTTCATGAAATAATGCTTTTTAGCTCTATTTGTGAGTTATTTATTTCACTATCCATAATGAGTAACTTTTGACATGCAAATATCCCAAAGGTGCCCGATTGGGCGATTTTCTCGATTGGTCGAACGTTCTGAATGCATTAGTCATGTTAGTGTTGACGTGACATGCCGGCTCTATGAGTTCACACGGTTAGTATTTATACGCTGCTGTCCGTTTAACATCGCACAATGGCAAGTTTCCTCCCTTCAGGCAGAATTTCTTCGAAAGGAAATGAAGATTATTTCCGGCGGAAATTTTTCCGCACGGGCATTTTTTTCTACAATCCTCAAAATAGGCCAGAGATGTGCATCAACAAGCTGAAGCGATAGAATGACGTTTGAAACTTTTTCTGGTTAATGCATTATCAATGCATTATCAGGAAATTACTCCCCAGGCAAATCTAGATTTAGTGGTGATGTCACCACTAATCAGACAGGCGCTGTAGAAACAAATTCCATTTTAATGGCCTTTGACGTCTGTTGGCATGGGATAGCATCACCACCGTACGCAGCAAACTCAGCATTTTCGAAACGTTGTACGAGACGATTATTGGATGTTGAAGAACTGCTGAAACTACTGTCAGTGAATATGAGAAATATACAGGCTGGGCCAAAAAACCGCACACACACACATACATCCACCAACCGCAGTCCTATTAAACGATGATGTGAATATACAGCAAATCTTCTAGGAGAAAAATGACACCAAGATACCTCGACGCAAGGATCCCGGAACCGCCGACAGGCGGCAGTACACGACGAAGGCCTTTGAGGATCACTGCTGATATTTTTATAGTGTAGGCGATTTTGGGGTTTGTAGCTCATAGGCGTTCGTTTGGCACCAAGGGGATGAAGTTGCTCATTGTACGGCTGTCCATAAATAGATAATTGGGAAAGATGTAGATAGTGACTCATACTGTGGAGAAAGCGATGTTGAATTTAAAGATATTTGGGTGTTTTTAGAGAAGCACAAGTATTGTTGACGTCACGATATGCCGCCGCCTGTTGCAAGCGCCGTACTTGTCTGCGTCATGTATGGCAGTGAACGTGTGCATTGTGTCAGACGGGTGAACAGCACAGGTTTTCCTGACGTCATGGGTTTCAGCCGCCGGCTTATGATGTACGCGTTGTTTGGGGAAGTACAGTGCAGAAATGAATGCAAAAAGTCAGGCGGTTCAACAGCTCAGATGTTCATGACATAGTTGGAACAATTCTATATGCCATTGTGTATACATGTAGTTGGCCTCTGGGGTGGGAGAGTGCAGTGCGTTTGTTGGAGAGTAGGACGCTAATTTTTTCGGGATGCAAGGTATAGGGCCAGAGCCTACCGGTGGTATTTTACGGCTTTGTGTGTTTTTTCGTACGCCACATGTTGCTCTAGCTATTGCAAACAGAGGGGGGAAAAGAGAGTGACAGAAGATTAGGGCCTACGGTGAAGAAGAATCATGGCCTGGGCCTAGGCCTACTCTTATTTTACGGCTTCGGTTGATGTTGTGTGTTTTTTTCGTGGGCCACATGTTGCTCTAGGCCTAGGCCTATTCCAAACAGAGGGAAAAAGACATCATCACTCTGTGAGAGGATGCATTGGCCATACGACAATGCATCCTCTCACCATCTGACCCATTCTCCCACTTAGGGCCTACCACCCACACTGACCACAACCATTCCACCTTGGCCTCAGAGTCTGTTGGCATTCGCCTGTCAAATCATGGGTAGGACGCCCTAGGCCTAAATACTCTCACCTTGAGTTCTTCAGGGCATGCCCTGTTAACTCCTCCGTTTTCAGTTATAGCTATATCACTCATTTGTGCACAATAAACCATCTATTTTATAGGAACAAAACAAATCCTCTAAAATCTATACCCCACCCCACCCTGGTTCCGATAACTCTGGATTCGGTCCAGTAGTTTTAATGACAGAGCCATTTTTGTGAAGCAATGTTAGAGGCGCTTTATTAACCAGTGTGGTGATTCAAACACAAAATAATTTTATTCGTACGCGAAGTCGTTGATGCATAACTAATGGTGCTTGTCGCATTCGCAGTTCATCTGGTAAATGGAAGGGGTGACGGGTGATTACGAAATAACCTGTCACCCCTTCTATTTGCCTAAACAACTGCAAAAATAGTCAACACGATTAGTTATGCATGAGTAAAATCGCGTACGAATAAAATAATTTGTGTTTGAATCACCACACTATTAACTCGCCGGCAAAGTGCAAATATAGCATGATTAGGGCCGCAAATTGATTTTACAAAAACGGTCGGGAGCTTTAACCACTAGACTGAATTGATTTTACAAAAAAAACGGCCAGCAGCTTTAACCACTAGACTAGATTGATTTTACAAAATTTTGCCAGTCGTCGAAATTGGTGATCTGACTATTGATTTTACAAAAAAAACGGTCAGCAGCTTTAAGGGCGAGCCAACGTTTTGAATTTTTGAAACGTGGCCAGGCGTTGTAAATAAAAGATGTCAAAATACCATAAAAGTACAAGATATATGACGGAAATGAAGGCACCTGCGGGGTCTATAAGTCAAAAGGAATTGAATGAGGTGTATCTTGGAACGCACTAATTAGCTAATAAGTTGAAGCAAAAGACTAGTAATCGGTACACTTTCCCACGAAATGGTACATTTTGAGGATCAAACGACATGTGGATCATAAAGTTCGAGTTTTTTTCTATTTAGTCCACCTATTTTGACAGCAATATTTTCAACAGGGACAGAGTACTCGGCATGTGAATCCCATGAATGCTGCCAGATTCTCCAAAACAGGGCGGCCATATTGGATTTGGATTTTACTTCCTGGTTGTCCTTTGTGTACTGACCGTGTATTGCGTACATGAAGAGCATGTCAGGACACCCTCGCCACCCCTGGTTCTATGGGTTTGTGACATTGTTGCCACACCTTCAATGTGTCATTTACATGCTTCCTCTCCAAGAAAATTGTACCTGTTTTTCGTGCTTGTTTTGTTTACGATTATGTAATGTAATTAAGTTGTAATCCTTGGGACTTTCCTCATTTTCTGTGTCTATAAAGCACAGTGATCACATTGGACTACAAAAGCAGTCAACTGGGGGTGTCTTTATTGCTTTTCTCAGAGGGGCCTGGATTGAAGCAATATGAAAATTCACAATGACAGCTCGCCCTTAACCACTAGACTGAATTGATTTTACAAAAAACTGTCAGCAGCTTTGACCACTAGACTGAATTGCGATATCTGGGTGACTGTCTTCTTTCTTCAATGTCTTCTTTCTTCAATAAAGATTCTCCATCCATTGCTATCAGCGGCTTTTGTCTACGGATAGCGGAAAGATGCTTTGCACTTTTTCACCAGCCTGTAGTGTATAGAATACGACAGAAAACCGGTTTAAGGAATACATTTTATTAGAATTTAAACCAATGTTTATTTTATTTTCTTATAGAATACGATATACTAAGATCTAAACGCGGCTTCAAATGATAGATGCTGATAGGAAATAAATAGACGGATGAATCAGCAAGGGGTTAAACGATGTAAAATTCCCTCGAGTGCTGTTGCTCTCATACATCTACAGACTGTCTCAGATATTATACGGTAATACCATGCATGCTGTTCATGTTTCTGACCAATAATGGGACAATATGATTAATATTGATGTGGGTATTTCTCATGAGAGGAACTAAGACATATTCACAGGTGTTATAGCCAGCGATGTCAAGAGCTCATAACAAGTCCGGGATGTATCGGATGAGGGAACAATGTAATGGCATCCGTGTGAATCCAAATGTGGTGGGGTCTTTGTTTATTTGTAGTATCGTGAGCGGTTTATTCCCACTTCGCCCCTTCCCATTTCGCCCCCTAACAGTAAATCCATTAAATACTGAGTAGGGGGTCTTTGTTTTGCAGTATCAGCGTCTTTGTTGGTCCTAATTTTGTGATATGGCGGGGCATTGTTTTCTGGTGTGGGGGACTATGTTTTGAAGTACGTTTGTGGGAGTCTTTGTTTTGTAGTATAATGGGGGTTTATGTTTCGTAGTATGAGTCCTTGTTTTGTAACATGGGGGGGGGGGCATTGTTTTGTAATGTGTGGGTCTATGTTTTGAAGTATTTGTCCCTGTTTTGCAGTATGGGAGTCTTTGTTTTGTACTGTGGTTTTTTGTAGTATGGCTCCTTGTTTTGTAACGTGAGGGGGTCATTGTTTTGTAATGTGCGGGTCTATGTTTTGAAGTATGTGTCCTTGTTTGCCAGTATTGGAGTCTGTTTTGTAGTATGGGGTTTTTGTTTGTAGTACGGGTTGTTTTGTAACCTGAGGGGTCATTGTTTTGTAATGTAGGTGTCTATGTTTTGAAGTATGGGTCCTTGTTTTGCAGTATGTGAGCCTTTTTTTTGTAGTATGGGTTTTTTTCTTTGTAGTATGGGCTCTTGTTCTGTAATATCACGGGTCATTTTTCTGTTGTCTGTAGTGTGTGGGGTCTATGTTTTGAAGTATGGTATGGGTCCTTGGTTTTTAGTGTGAGAGTCTGTTTTGTATTATGGGTCCAGGGTTTGGGGTCTTTGGTCTTTATTTTTATGTAGTCACACCCTATAATATCAATGGAGACGCTCCGCTTGTGGGCGAATTTCTTCGTGTCTACGATTACGAGGGTATACCATATTTGCGACTGGATATTCTTCGGGACAGGAAACGAACTGTTTTTCACCCTGTTCGTCGCAGCTGTGTGCACCTCGTGGCCCAGCACCTTCGCATCACGTGACTTCAAAACGGTAGCAAGGTTATTGCCGCCTATTTTCTATAAGGATGTTGTGCGCACGCCCAAGGTATTTCAAGTGAGGATTTCGAAAATGGCTAAGCGATCACCTGCACATAGCCACCCAGCTATATACTAGTATTTTAGTCTTGGCCAATTCGGCTACAAATAATGCTGTGTCAAATACTTCTGAACATTATTCGCCTGGGTGAGCCTTGCTTTATTGGTGTTGGTCGGTGCGCTGGCCCCCGTAATACAGGGTGATCCAAAAAAACGCACATACTTCCGGTACTATTAGCAGCGGAAGTGCCCACAACTGCTGATAGCAATGGATGGCGAATCTTAGAAAGAAGCACCTAATCCCAAATTCGGTCCCAGTGGTTAGCTCTCCAGATCCTGTTGTGTTTAAGCAAAGACGAGGCCCTAATCACGCTAAATTTGTGGTTCACCGATAAGTTGATAAAAGACACCTTACTTAGGTTCACAAAATAATGCCGCTGGAACCAAAACTTCTGGAACGAATTGAGGTATCTTAGTATTAATTTTTCTGCTAGAAAGATTCTGTACTATTCTGGTGGTATGGGACTATTTCCAGAAAATTTACGAATTTTCGACCCCAACCGAGAAACAAATTCGCAAACAAATTCGCAAATATTCTGGAAATTGACTTTATATATATCATCTTATCGTGTGCCGATTTTTGTGCTCGCCTTCTCTTTGGTGGTATGGGACTGAGGGTGGTGGAAGTATGTTTGTGCCTTTTTTGAGTGCCTGTATATCGACTTCAGGAGTTTATCCGAGTTGTAGGATAAGTTGAGCTGCCTTCCCTCCCATACCTGTCAGTATAAGCTGCAATCTATTGAAACTTTTAGGTTGAAAATACGCCTATAAATCATGATACCAGTAATTTGTTACAGACGAATCCTATTCAACAACTTGACATTAAAATCTGCGACTCACCAACCATTTACAGGCATACGGATTCTTATACAACGTACGGGAGAACCTTACAAACCTCATATCGGCGTCTTTGGCATAGATTCTCTGAGTCCATCTCAATGGGCAACTCAACTGTGAGCAGTTGATCGTGCCATTGGTCTCAGCGTAAGCCGCAAGCAAAGAAATAATGGTGAATTGCCCATTGTGAGCCAACTTCTGCGAGAAAGCTCTCAGGTGGATAGGCGCCTTAAGTCGTGAAAGGCAAGCTCGCAGAGGCCGAACATCTTGTCTGCTGTACTTACGCTTGCTCCCTTGCATGTGAAAATCACGCCACGGCGACGAAAAACATTACAGCGGTGGTTATTGCCTTTCGGTGAATTAGCTTCGGAAGGAAACCTCATTTATCGGATTATTAAGAGAGCCAATAAAAATATGACCTTCACCTTTTCTGGTTCTTGCTAGGTTCAACTCCGTGTTTTCTATCTCACCACTTTATCTGTGGCACATCTGCCAGAGTGTAGCCGAATCTATTTTAGGTGCTTTTTCGTAGGAAGGTTAAACAAAAACGTTTCCAGAATTGATCGGTTTTTCCATTACGTGTGGTTTAACAGTCACTTGCCAGAGATAAAGACCTCTTGTCAATTATGTTGGTTTTTCTGTCCGTCTCCTCACTCCAGGTCTAAGAATGGCATGGTCTCATTCTTCGATGGGGTGGGAGGTATTGATCACGTGACTTTGTTTGGTCACATGTTTGGTCACATGAATGTTGAAAAATTTCTTTCAAGAATGTTAAACGAAAACTTTCAACATCTTGAGCGATTTTGGTCACGTGAATGGGGAACGATTTTTTCAAGAATGTTGAATGAAAATTGTCAGCACATTTAATGAGAGATTTTTCTCGCAAGATTTTAGTCGTACATGTACATGTACTTCTTTTTGTTAGTACGTACGTGTTTTTCAGTGTTGACACATGTTTAAAAACGTTGTCAGTGTTTTTGGAAAGTTGACCATTGTGTTGCTACCTTGTACGCTGCTTGATCGGCAGCGTTTACCCACACGATAACCACACGCGGTTAACATTCCTGCGTTTACGTGCAGGAGGATCGAAGAAAAGAGTTGAATGACTCTAAACAAGGCCTGTAGGTTGTTCAAATTTTTCTTTTGTCCTCCTGCAGCTAGATAAGAGAAAGTTAACCACGGGTGATTATCCTGCGGGTAAACGCTGCCGATCAAGCAGCGTACAAGGTAGCAAAACAATGGTTTTCTAGGCCCTTAATCTGAATAACTATGAATTTACACGCGTGTTGACCTAATCGCGCTTCGTAAATACGGCCCGTTATTATTTCATGTCACTTCGTCACAGAATATGTTTTATAATTCCCATTCTGCACGACGAAACAAGGGTGAGTAAGACTCCTCTAAGACTCCTCTGCGTGGACCGGAGAGGAGAACTGAACCATCGTCGTCTTAGCAACACACTGTGCACGTATTCTTTTTGCATCTCTCCGGGCGAAATATCTCTACGCATTACTGACTGACGGGCTCATGAGAAATCGGACAAATATTCGTTTGTGTACGTACTGTTTCTCTTGACATGGCTGCAAGGCTCGGAACAATAACTGAGCTAATTTAGAATCTAGATGAAACATTAACTTTGGAGAATGGAAATTTCCACTGGACGGAGGTGTACCTTTGGCGACTAGTGGAATATTGCGGAAACATGATATACATGTATGCGCTGGCCTGGGTGGAACTTTCTTTTAGGACACTCTCTATTAAAGCGGCTGTGTCGCCTTAAGAACTCGAGTCCAATATGGAAGTAACACTTCTTATTCGTGGGTTGTAAATATACGAGTTAAAAAAACATGAATATTTTTTTCACTTTTTGAATCCTCCTTCATCAAGATTATTAAAAGCTGTATGTGTAAAGGAATAGGCCCTAGTGGGATGTTGGTTGTTTATCGAAAACCTTCACTGATCAAAATCATTCATGGGTTGTAAATATACGAGTTTTAAAAAAACATGATCTTTTTCACTTTTTGAATCCTCCTTCATCAAGATTATTAAAAGTCGTATGTGTAAAGGAATAGGCCCTAATTAGTGGGATGCTGTTTATCGAAATCCCTCTTTCATCAAAATCATTATCAAACTTTTAAAGGGACGTACGGCGAGACAGGCGCTTTAAAGGGAATCAGTCGGCGCAGTCAAAAAAAACATTTTAAGAATCATTTCGTGGCCCATGAAATTCACAGTTTGGAAAAGACGAATTTCCGTATTTAGCAGATTACATCGGTAGGTGAGCCTAGATTTGTAGTTGACCGTGTTCTTAATGGTATTCGAATGCAGAAAAGCGACAGAAATACAGTTTTGAAATGACAAATGGAGTCGTAAAACTACGGCAGTACTTTAGTGCCAGGAAAACAAAATTATCTCGAAATTGCAGATAACATCTCGTGATTACGAGATCTTGTCTCGTAATTTCGAGATAATTTTTTTTTCGTGGCACTAAAATTCTGCGTCTGAAACGATCGATGAAGTAACTGAATATTCGAGAGGTCGTCCCACTAACGGTAACAATAACGTTATATTTCTTATTTCAACTGGACACATGGTATACGTGAGAAATGGCGTCAGCGTTAGTGTTATCGTACACTGGCTGTCAAGTTTCAAACTTGATGATAAAGACACTCTCGGCGTGAAAGGTTTTTCGCATGAGTTGACTCTCTCAACAACTCAACCATTGAAAACTATGGGAGGCAGTTTGTGTCATTGTTTGCAGCGTTATAGTCTTAGGAAACTATTGAGAGCCAACTCGCCGTGTTATAAATCACCATCACTCTGTCGCATTTGCCAATAATCATGATAATTTTCGAAGTAGAGGAAAACAGCTAGCGTACACAAGCATGACAAGTTCCGGTACCCATAGACCATGATTACAGAGTGATTGTTTCACACAGTTCTGTAACTTCCTCTGTCTATGGAAAGACAGGCAACTCTCATGATGAACAGAAAGATCCATAATCCACAAAATCTGAAGTCATGAACTAATTACGTTCCATGCATACAATATAAAGCTGCTTGATGTGGGGTTAAAGACCAAGAAAATAAATTAAAACTGAGTTTATTGATGAGACGTTTGCCTCGATGACTAGAGAAAACTTTAATGAAATCTCAGATTGTCAACAATCCGTTTGATGGGCGAAAAGAGGCAAAGCTTCCATCTTGGCGTTCTCCGCTACTCATTAATTGCGGGGTGTTTTGTTTTGTTTTGTTTTGTTTTTTTGTGGAATTCCAAATGAAATTTGCCTGATGTTACACGAGATGACATCATGTCTGGACATACATGTAGATCTCGTGTTTATGTTGCCTATATTTGTAGACATCATTTGATCACGATTCTTCCTTTACCTCCAGCGATACGCCATGCTCTAGATACAATATTTATCTAAGATCTTTCCATCAGGGCTGAAGCTAAAGCATTATTGGCTCTGGTGAGTATGAAATACTGATCAGCTCAAGCTACTCATGTTCCTCACTTGGATGTGGTCTTCTACTTGCCCTTGCAAAGGCACAAGGTACAAGACTCGACAATGGGTCATATGGATAAAGACAAGCAAATGCTTTAACTTCAGATTTGTAGAGTACTGCATTGTGCATTATTGCAAAATTCAAGTAAAAGCATTTCCTAGTCTTCATTCATATGACCCATTTGGTCCTGCGCTGTCAAAGATCTCTCTCCATAAACAGGTGTAATGTATGAGAATGCCCCCCGTATGACAATGCCCGCTTTATTGTGTGGCGGGCACTCAAATACAGAAAGACATGTTGATCAGTGCCTCCCCATTGTCACGTCGCGGCTTATTCCTTCAGTCTTTTGTTGGGAGGCACTGGCAAACGGGGGGCGGGGGNGGGGGGCAGTGAAAAACATTACACCGGGATCGGATCCAAACCATAGCGCTGACAGACGCTGATGATCCCGCTACGCCACTTGGACACCCGAAAAGGAATCTTTGTCTAGTACATCTCGCTATTCAGCTCACTCAACAGTGGAACTGTCAGGCAGCATTTTTATTAGCATACAGCATGCATCATCATCAATAACCGTGAAAGAGCGTCAAATTTGCTTCAAAATGAATCAAGTAGTGGAACAACTAATTAACAAACGTCGGTACATTTTTCCAAATCAATTGTAGATGCACAACTTGCTGCATTGTGATCCATTTTGAGTAAGTAGCCTAACTCCTGGATATTCTCAGTCGACGTACGCAAATGCCTCTTAACCCTTTCGGGACGGATCTCGCCGTTTGGCGAGTTTGGCCTGTACCACACACCCTTGGACATTCAAACTGACATAGAATCGTAACCAGTGGACCGATTGATGTCCTCTTTGCATATTTTTTAATGGGAGAGTACCCCCCCCCCCTTCTAAACACTCGCGTTGCTCTGTTTGAAGAAACCTCGGTGAAATTGCGTTTTAACGTTTGTCCGGGGGTCCAGATTGACTGACTCCAGAGTGTAAATCTGACTCGTTGCGACAAAATGGCCATATCTCCGGAACGACGACGCGACTAGCGCCAAAACTAAGAGGAGAAAAAAGTAGCAATTTTGGCCAATTATCAGACGCGTAGGAGCAACGGTTATTGAGAAATAGACGTTTAAAGATTGGCAACCTGACGAAAACGTCGGCAGAATGCGACCATTTCCTTACAATTTGCATTTTCGGCTCTGGCCTGTTTCGCTCATAGACATTTTGGAAGAGGCAAACCATGAGGTCGTGGCCCATTTAGTTGCCTCCAGAATGAGTGCCTTGTCACCGGTTTTGGTTGCAAATTTTAGGAGCTAGCCACGTTTTTGTAGAGACATCAGAAATTCATGTTACGATATGTACACTTTTCAACTTTATCCAGGCCCGAAAGGGTTAAAGAAACGTCTCCAACAGGAGAAGCTGAACCTCAGCATGTCAGACATCTCTGGCCTTACTCTGACCTTGGTATATCAGTGATATTTCACTCAGAGTGCACACAACATCATGAACTTTCTCAGTGGAATACCTCCACAACAATACAATCCTATCGCGTACCATCATATACATGTAGTCGCTCCTCAACCAGAATTTACCTTGAAAGCGGCATCCTGTGCTAGCTGAAAGCAAACGAATCAGAAGCTCTGTAGCGTATACTAGGTCGGATGATTGAGTGAACCGATTGCGCGTCTTGATCCTCAGAGATCAGACGTGGTTCGCTGATGGCTGGCAAATGTAATTACATGTACCATACAAGTCATACTGTATCAATGTTTGTGACGTTCACCATAATGATCGTGTCTTAGAAGGAGATACGTTACGATGAGCATAATTTGGAATGTTGTGCTATCTCACAAAATTCATTCTTTTTAGAGTACATGTATACTGGATTGTTCAATCTTCTAATGGAACTGACGCCGCAAAGACTCTCAAAGTGAAAAGAGACGTGATTGCGGGAAATAAATGACATGATGAAGAAGATTTATTCAGAGGAAAAAGCTTACTGATAACAAGTTCTACAAGATGAGATTGCAAGCTGCGTGCTGTGAATTGATATGAAATGTAGTAAATGTGAGATACTTGGCGCGTAAATCCAGCAGCACACCAGGCAATATCGCAAGCGATCTTCTCGCAAGTCACCGCGGACTTAAGCGATATGGGTTTTGGTTTGTATGATGTTGGGCGAACATCGCTGGCGAGAAGATCCCACGCATCGCTGTCCAGGCGACAACAGCCGATTTTGCTGGCTGGTGATCAGACGGCTTGCGATATCGCCTGGTGTGCTGTTGGCTTTAGGGTCCAATTATGTTGTCGGTGATTAGCCCCCCCCNCCCCCCCCCCCCCAGCATCAACAATGCCCCACCATAGTTACATGACCATTGTGGGGGTACTTTCCGTTAAGTCCTTTTTTGATTTTTTTGTGTGGTTGGAGCACTTTTTTATTAACATTGATGTTCCGTCTGAAAGAGAATTGTCCTCGTCCTCGATTAAAGCGGGTTGTTCGCTTCTGTCCAAAGTGAACCGAAAATAATAAAACAACCCGATTTGTTCGTAACAACTGGTAAATGCATTGCGGCGGCCGCTCCGGAAACTGTTATGTGGAATCTTTGACTCAGCGCGAATAGTCCGCTTTAAGAACAGACTTCTCTGATGAAAATCGACGCGATATCTTTGCTGTTAGCATGATGTGAATTAAAATCCCCTTCAATTTTCTTTGGGTATACGTGTTTTATTGAGAAAAAAAATGTCGAGCCAAACAAGGCAATCCTCACATTCTAGACTACTCCGGATCCATACAAACGGTATTCTTGCCTAAAAAATGTCTTGCTTCGTCAAAATCAGAGTAAGCAATTCTGAAGATATATCATTTTTGCGCACCAATGTCACAGCCTAGTTCATGGACCAAATCGAATTATCTGACAACACAGCACTGACCTTGCTGCGCAAATGACATACATGTAACTTATGATTATTGGCTTGACTGATTTTGATGAAATAAACGATAGTCTTCATGTAGAAGATCCTCTATCAGGATCTGGAGAAACCTAGATTCTGATGTTGGGTGGTTTTGCCCGGACATTTTTTTTTGTTTTCTTTTTTTGGGNGGGGGGGGGGGTCCCGTAAATTTTAAACCTCAAAAATCTGCGATGTGAGTTCCACATGATAATCATCTCTCTCTCTCTTTCTATTTCCAGATTATGGCCATTGTGAAATAACAGAATATCACAGACAAGGAACGAGAGGTCTTGAACTGCAACATCGAATATCGGAAGCATTGGCGGCGTTTGAAAGAAGATCATCGTATCCGCAGAAAAAGACTGGTTAATTTGCCCTCGTATCCTCGTATCAACTGCGAAGTCAAAAGTTAAACTCTTCATTAGCATGGATGACATGAGGGAGCCTATTTTTACCCGTATCATGATGATGCGCCAATTACACTATATACATTTGAACCGGAAATCAAGTGGTGACAACACATCTAAGAAAGTGCATATTTCGTCTGGGCCTGATGAAGCTTCCTAAAATTAACTATCGGACTTGACTATCTCAACTCTCAGTTGTGAAATCCATGTATACGCTGATTTTTCGTTATTATGAACAATGATCAATTACGTTAGAGATCTGTACCCGCCGTCATCAGGTCACTTCGTCGTTCAGAGCATTGTATTGTGCGCTACATAATGTATCATAGAGATCACGACATTGCTACCTTAACACTGTTAAGCGAGCGCTTGCCTGAGTACTCTGACTGCTGGCAAACAAGACTCAATCCCATGATTGGCATGTCATTCGAAATGAGCTTATCAATCTAAATAACCATTTCACCCATGCGAGAGGACGCAGTTGCGCAATTTGTCGATATTTCGTTACTGATTGCTAGGCTGCGCAGATAGAGGCAAGCCGACCGATAATATATTGATGTTGAAGGTAACAAGCCATATATCTGAAAGCGGAGCATATTCCGTCGATCTGTAGAAAAATATTCAGCTCTAAGGATGGACTCGATGTAATTCTGAATGAACGTTACAACTGCTTCATCATGCCTAAAGTGTATCCTTCTTATTCTTGGAAAATATTCTTCCGGATATGTGCGCCCGATAACCACAAAATCGTATCAATTTTTTGTGCTAGTCTCTTTTAGCCTGAAGTGGTAATCCTCATATCCCAGTTTGGAAAATTTAGATTAGTCGTCGTCGGGGCTGGGATTCCGGCTGAGCTTTCACAAGACAGGAGCGGGTAATTGAATGGAGAGGTGGAATCGCAGTAGTATTCAGGCGCTGCAAGTAATACCATGTAACTGGCTGCGGGAAATCTTATCTCGGTTCCATAAGGTTTACAGCGTCCTGGTCCGATATCTGAGCACGTCACGCCAGTGTTTCAGATGAGACCTCGGCTCGGAAGTAACGCAAGGTCAATCACTGTTAGAAATTCTGTAAGCGACATTCAGAGATATACAGAGAAAAGAGAACAGGTCGAGTCCGTTGTCCGAACTCTTTAATCTGCAAGATCTAGGTGGACACTAGACAAGCCGGAGGCAATGCCAGTGTTTAGAAATGTCAACGACCACAATTGTGTCTGCGTAATACCAGGATTGCTGCTCGGTGAATAATTCACGCTGCATTTGACGCGTCTGGGGCATATATCTCTGCGATAATAAGAAAAACACACTGGAGTTTTTCTGAAGTGATATGTGTCCTTATCAAATTATAGTCAGGCCTTGCTAGCACCGGAATTATTTTCTCTGAACGACGATTTAGGATAATCAGGTTAGAAGGTGATGTTGGCCATTATTTTTTTCATGGATTCATGCAATATGGCGAAGATGGCGTTGTTTGAAGCCTAAGATGAGGTTTCCCCTTGGTTCTATCTGACATGCCGGACCGTTATGACCTAAAAATCTAAGATAAACCCGGTGTAAATTATTGAATATAACCTATCCGTGAGTGTTCCCCTATTATTATCTGACGGAATAAGCTTGGACTTGACAATAGGGGACACAAATCGAAACCTGCCTGTTTATCTGCCAGCCTTTCCTAAACAATAAGGGGAAACCCTGGCATACGGAAACACTGACAGATGTCACACCGGCTGGATAATAGTATTATGACTTGTGAAATTCGCGGTGTGATGATGAGTCAGTCGAAACAAGGCTTGTGTCAGATTAACCAATGTGCTGCAGTGTCCGCACAGTTTTACAGCGTTTCTTGAAGATTCACCCCACATCTTATTCAAGTATGTCGATCAACATTCAGGCGGCTTTGTTCGACGAGCACACAGAACACATGTGTGTGCTGAGAGAGAATTCAATTAACTACGTGACGTTCCTATTCCATGGATGTATTTTGCCAATTTTGGTCGTCATAGGATGTGTCAATAACATAATCATTGTGCGAATATTGTCTAAAATGAAGAAAAAGTGCGCAACATCCATCATATTAAAAGCACTTGCTTGGGCGGACATCTTGTATCTCATGTCGACAGCGGCGACATGGGTTGTGTACAGTTGGTACGAAGTATTTGACTCGCTATGCCTTTACATAAGTCATTTCAACCTCGCTATTCCTTTTCTTATGGGGTTTTACGAAACGGTAACCGATGCTGTAGTCTGGGTGTTCGTGATGTTAGTAATTGAGCGATATATTGCCACGTCGTATTTCATCTTGAGGGACAAATATTGCATCCGGCACAGTCCCACTGGTGGTATTATTGTAGTCGCTCTGGCATTCCTCCTCACAACGAGTTTTAACATCCCAGCTTTGGCCAGTTACCATATCCAGCATCAGAAAGTGCAGGAGAATGGGACATCTGTTGTGTTGGTACCTGTTGGCCTCTCTACAATGGACAACGTCGGTTATTCTTACCAGCTTCTTGATTGTGTCTTAAACGTTTTTATACCCATCATCCTTGTAACGCTCATGACGGCACACAGCGTGTTAGTTTTCTATTGCAGTGGACATGACCCTGACTACACCTATGCTCATGCTGGGGACCGAAAGATGAAGTTCGTTGTAGACGACGGTGCATTTGCATCTACGTCTGTGACCGCTTGTGGATTGCTCTTTATAATCTGTCAAACCCCTAACATCCTGAAGGGGAGTATCATGCTCGCCTTCACCGAAGAAACTCCGAAAGATCTGCTGCACTACTGTTGTCTATTATTCATCATGTTCCAAGCATTGAATTCATTCGTTAAACTTTTCATCTATTGCAAGGTATCCAAGGAGTTTAAAACGACTGTTGTAATTTTGTACTCGTGTGGAAGCGGCAGCAGACCTAGGGATCGAAAAAGGCCATCGTCGATTGGATTTTCTTCAACAGGTCACATGACAAATAAAGAAGATGAACTTGGAATGGTTGATGATAGCATCGCGGACTCGGACACCAGAGTATAGTTGACTAAAAGCTGCCAACATTGCAACGGGAGGTGTAGCCTTTTCGACGAGTGTTACGAAACGGCTAACTTCAGTAGACTAAAATGTGCCAGTGCCAGTGAGGAACAGGGACTAACTCTCACCATTTGCTGCTGTATATAGGCCTATATATTCGTATAGTAGTGGTTTCCATAACTTGCTTGGATCATTCGATGGAAAGAATTGGAACATAAGTAGGGTGTGCGTTTTATAGGTCTTAGATCGGGTTTACCATGTTTACATAGAAGTATACGGTCTACACACGCTCGAACAAAGGTTTCATGGTCATGAACCCTTTGTTAGGCCATTATTCGCCCGCGTGTCCGAATACCGTATGCCTCAACATGAACCCGGCGTTAGGTCTTCGTTAACTTTTACAAACATGCCTAGAAGTAGGCCATGTAGAATTAGCGGAATCAGCAGGTCTGGCGGATTTAGCGGATTCTGTATAAAATTGAATAAAATTCTATGATGAATGGAAACTAAATAAGTAATATAATTTTTCATGTGTCCCAAAGAGTATAAGGGACCGCGAAAATACCTTTTGCAGTCGGTAATCAAAATAAGGAAAGACAGATGGTCTGCAGAAATAGTTCGGTCAGTTGTCGTTCGCGACGCTGTTGCACTTTTCCTTTATAACCTATGCAGCATATAGAACACTTGAAAAATTATATTACTAAATAAATTCCCATTTATTTTCAAATGTTATTCAATTTTATACAGAATCCGCTAAATCCGCCAGACCTGCTGAGTCCGCTAATTCTACATGGCCCTAGAAGTACAGCATATGTATTCGATACCAGGTTAGAACATTCTTGCTAAAGAGCATGTCTCGCCAAAGATTACCTGTACATAGAAGTATACGGTATTCGAACACGCCGGTTAACAAAGGCTTGGCTTCAATGTCGGGAGTGCTTTGTGAAGCCATTGTAAACCAGCGTGTTCGAATACCGTATATTTCTATATACAGGAAGCCTTATGAACACTCGAGTCCAGTATGGGATGTAACACTTTTTATTCACGGGTTTTAGGAATAAACACATATATTAAAAACTTTTATATATTCCTTCATCAAGCTTCAACCAAAAGTTGCATGTGACGTACAGGAATAGGCCCTAATTAAATGTAACCAATTTATCAAACACTTTATTTGATCAAAAGTGTTACATCTTAATACAATACCCACGTTTTTAGAGGCACATTTAAATTGCAGTTAGCAGGGCGAGGCAGCCTCTTGATGTTACTGTTCATGAGATATCGACGAAAGTCCTTTTTTTCAAAATGGCAGACTGGCAGCCGTATACATGTATTTGAAGCCCAAATGGCGTAAAACATAGGAAGCATTGATGTTATCATTACCATTGATGTTATCATTACACCAGTCAGCTGGCATGTGAAACTCAAACTTTGTAAGAAATATTGAATCGAGGGCTTTGTGCCAAAAATGGCATTATTGCCTCTATAGACAACGCAAGGGTGATTAAGATCTGCACCATTTTACAGTCCCATAATCAAATTTAGGGAGTCAATAGTTGTCAATCTGTAATCATTTCATCTGTCAGACATGTTCCAAATACAGAGCATATTTTGTTGTGTGTTTCCTTACCTGCCAAGATATGAAACGTTTCTCCGTTGGAGATGTTCACTTGAAATCAGGTGATTCGGCAATAAAATGTGCAACATTAAGATACTGCATGTTCTTTTCTTTATATTAGGGAGGTTTCGAAATCAAACGATAAATGTAAACGTTAACGACAACGTTATTTTTGAACCGAAAATGCAACATAAAATCTGGTTAATGTGTCGATGTCGTAAGTTTACGTTTACCGTTTGATTTCGAAACCTCCCTACTGAGTCGAGAACCGTGAGCTCTAGCTTGGCTTATGAATGGCTCTGGCCCCGTATTCATAAAGCTATTTAAGTCTAAGTATGATACTTAGCTTTTGTGTTGAACAAAGGATAAGTGTCATACTTAGACTTAAGTAGTTTTATGAATACGGGGCCTGGGTCCGTATTCATAAACGTACTTAAGTCAAAGTATGACACTTAACTTCCTACTTAGGCGAATTGTCCTGAACAAGTGGTATTCAATAAACTACTTATCCTAAGTATCATGCGCAAAATCACACTCAAATCTAAGACACCTCCCGAGGTGTCTTAACTTTGAGTAGGTTGGACCTGTGCGGTCGGGAATCGTTCATTTGGCTGAAGACAATGGTGCGAAATGACGCATTGATGTTCGCTGCGCAGGAGGAACTGCTGAGACGACGTGCAATCCATCGGGAACGGTTACTCTTTGCCATAGGTGGCTCGTGTTGTTGTCTGTTCCACAACGCTGAACAAAATTTTCCTGCGATAACTCTCACAATCTTCGCAGAGACGGGACTTTTCTGCCTGCGTGAGGTTAACCTTTCGTTTAGACTCCGCCGATGCCTCCATACCAAATTGACCAAATGTTTGATCGTGAACGACGGTAAATTGGATGAAATGATTTCCTAGCATGAAAATAGTTGTGAATAGAGTTGTTGTCTATTCCCGACTGTCAGCTTGCCCAGATAGTTGGGGTGAAATAGATCATACCTTTACCTAATCTGGTGTTCCGCCAGCCTTCGTGGAGTGTGACTTGGTCAATGAAGGGACAACTTATGCTTACCTAATCTGATCATACACTAACAGGTGGGCCTACAATCACTGACTCAGTCAATGGAAGCAAAAATTGTGCCCACACTCAAGAAGTAGCCATGTTATTTTTTTGATCATTCTTTTGAGGGTTTGACGAAGCTCTGAGTATTGTACTTCTATAGAGTCTTACATGACTGTTAGGCTGGACAGTTGAGGCCTAACAGTAAGCTCAAACTGTTTTTGAACTGTTAAATCAACTGTTGGCCTACACCAAGCAGACGGACACTGGGATGCTATCACTCACAAAGAAATTTTCGCTTACCAAGAGGCTCACCATTTGTATGGGAACGACAGTCCTGGCATAGCCGCAGCCATGGCAGGTGTCATTTTGTCCTATTCACAATGACGTATCATTGATTCCTGAAAATTTCGACTGTTTTCTTCTTGATAGTGGTAAAATGTCACCAACACAAATCTGATGCGTTTTCGCAAAATTAGATTCCCACCTCCCCTTGGCGTGAAAAAAGATTTTTCGCAGATCTTTACGTCAGGGTGAACTGCAACATACTAATTCACCCCCCCCCCCTCCCAATATTCGTAAAAAGTTGGTAGGTTTTTACCAAACAGTATTCAAGATTTTTTTTAAAAACCTGGTGTCCTTACGCCAGCCCTGTTCCACACGGTGAAACTTTCTTGAAAAGATTCTTTTAAAAGAATCGTTTAAAAGAAAAATAGGAGAGATTCTATGAACTGAATATTTTCTCGAAAGAAACCTTTATAAAGTCCCCGATGCCCATGTATTGTTTTTAAAAAATCTTATAAAGCAAACTTGTACCCTGTGGAACTGGCATTAGACGCTTACATCAGCGCACCAATGGCTGGGTTTGTCGTCTTTGTCATGAGTGGTTGAGCCCAATGATTCTATTGTATGACGGTCAAATTGTTCACAATAATAATTGGTATATTGTCTGCTTTTTTCTGTTACATGATATGAGTCCTCACAGATCATGGTAGATAAATGCAGTTACCAGATAATTATGCACCAATAGGCCTACATGTAATCGTATTAGGTAAGCCTGTTACGGATTCACCTCTGCCATGGTATGATCTATTTCACCCCAACTGTCTAGGCCCCCAACAGTCACGAGTAGACAACAACTCTATTAGAACCGGTCCTATGAATTTTAGTACGATTCAGAAACGGGATCGTGAGCGGCGGGGTTGGATATTTTTATGTGCGATAACCAACCATTTGAGTCACAGTAGCCATTTCTATATTACCCAGCTGTCAAGACATAAATAAAATGTATTTTATTTTCATGTTTGACGTGCACAGGCCTAATAAGCAGGGTTTCCACTATCCGAACCCGAACTGTATGCATATTTAGAGAATGTACCGATACTTTTGGTCTGTTTAACCCAAGTCTTCTTTGGGCGTCGCTCCTTCTTTCTGCAAAAATGGCATTGCCGCAGCAATTGCAGCCGTAGCCGTCATTATCTAGACTGAACGGGAGTCATATTTGATAAGATTTGATGAAAAATATCCACCGTGCACGACGGGCGGCTACGAACTACAAAGTTTGACCAAAACCTTCGTCAAAAAAATTTGATCAAAACATTTTGACCCGAGAATGGCAGGTATAACACACCCTCCCGGCAGGAGTTGGATAAGATTGGTCAACCACAACCCCGTGGCGAGCGGCCAAACCACAGAAAAATTGACAAAATAACAATTGAAATGTGATTTCATTCACTGCGAACAACTTACGCTGAATGATAAGCATGATGCCTGAATCTAGGGATCATACTTAGCTGTGTGTCATACTAAGGCCTTTTATGAATACCAACATAAGTATCATGACTAGCTAAGTATTATACCTAGCGTTTATTCATGACTAAGTTAAGAACGTTTATGAATACGGCCCCAGGTGACTATATTGGATGATTCGTATGTAATGTAGGACGAAACTTAGTCATCAGAGGTGACACGTGCTGATGTTTCCATTGCGCATTGCGCACCACTCAGACTGCACTGCGCACAACGTTTCTAAGTCAGTGCAACATTTGCTTTTGAAATTCATTACATGCCATTTGCTGTTTAGCCTGGCTCTCTGGCCACCGTCTAGATGGCGCTGCGTAGACGGAGGCCAGGCAGTAGCCGCTGAGCCATTGTCACGACAGGTAGCGCTCCTACCTCGCACTGACCTGTCACCGCGCGCGCAAGGCATCATGGGAAATATTGGGACTACATGTTGCATTTTCAAGATGGCGGTCGATTCCTCGCTTCAAGTTTATAAACAGCAGAATCTCCTCAATAGGGCTACCTAGGATGTCTCCGTGTGTGGGTATCACATTATCTGTCATGCTTATGACATACATAGGCCTATATTGTGTGAGATATGCTGTACATGTCATGTTGGCAACTGATAGCTGCGTACACTACAACAGTCTACACACACTGAATAGCTGCCATGATCATAACCCGAATATCATCATTTTCTTCTCAACAATATCATGTCTGTGACAATTTCTCATCAGAAATAAAAAATCAGTCAACTATTTGCAAAGTCTGCAAGAAATAAGCCTCGTATCGCTATTTTCTTAGGATTTACTTTCGTGGCGCAGTAGATCACGTGATTACTCAGTGCAGGCGGTGATGTGTCCGCGTATTACTTTTTACGCCAAATTCGGCGTGAGGCGGCTCGTGCGGACACAGGTCTGTGCAAAGCAGTCTCACCAAGCAGTCTCGCGCAGCCTGTGTGGACACAATGGCCGCTGAGCATTATGATATGTGACGTCACCGGGATGACCTATTTTGGGATATTTTTAGAATGCATACAGGGCACGCAAACACACATGGATTTGATATGTCAAGCTGTGATATGTCAAAATGTGGAGAACATGTGTGCGATCATTTTTTTTTTGTCTTTGTTTTCGCTAATATTTGCAATGGAGACCCCCAAAAGCAAATTTTGACTGAAAAATATGTATGTATTGCTTGTGGTGACCTGGGCATGCAAGGAAAGAAAACTGTTATTAGATCGGCCTACTGGGGTGAAGGCCCATCTAACCTATCAGTAGGCCTACTGATGCCTGTAAAGATGCCCGTGGCGTTTATCCATCAAAAAGTACCTGTCAGGGCCCCACCGAAGACAACGAAGACATCATTTGGATTCAAATCCCCCAACGTCACTCGTCATTCTTCGTCATGTTTGTCAACTAACTGGGCCACATTTTCACAAGCAGGAGGCCAAGCCAGCCTACATATTCTGAGTCATCGATTCGACCAAGTAAAAAGTACTTCAAACTCATTAATACTCGTTCTTTTCACCAGTGTTTTATGTTATCAAGTATTAATTATCTAAGTCCGTATTTTATTTTCTATTCTTATTCCCGAATTCGCCCTTTTCATTTGTCAGATTAATTGACAACTGCATGTATGAATCCGGAGGCCGTTACTGCCTGGCCACCGTCTACGCAGCGCCATCTAGACGGTGGCCAGGGAACCAGGCTATTTGCTGCTGTGGTGTCACTTCTTCAAAATTTCTAGACAGGGTGTAAATTGCTTGCCTTGTCATTGGTCACACCAGGACAGGAAGTATTCATAGCCATTGGTTAGCTCTTGGATGGGTTTGCTATTTGTTGCTGTGATCCTGTCGTGTAAAAGAAGACCATTTTCAAAGAGCATGCAACATGCCTTATGGCATGTCTCTGTGTGGGATATTGCATCCTGTGGTATGATCCCGCCCTGTCCAAGCTGACTTCCATTTGCATATATGTGGTCAGTTCGGTTATGACATTATCCTGCTGCATGATTTTGGCAGGCATAACATTCAAACGAGTCCAGTTGTGTCTCAAGATGTACGAGCGCTGTGATTTTGGTACCATCCTTGATCTGTTCTCTTCCCTCTGGCTTATTCTCTGTCATACGTCCCTCTCGAAGCTGCCCAGCCGAAGGTCTCTGGTGTCTCAACTGACTTCTTAAACGATTTGGCCTTCTGTGGTTGTGAAATATACATATGTGTGGCGGTCTAGGAAAACCCGGCGGATGTCGCTGAATAATCAACAAGGGCTGTCAGATTGCCTGCTCATTGATCTATTACTGTTTACCTGTTACGTAGTACATTTCAGCTATTGAAATGTGCGGGTTCAGCAAGGCCACTAACACTCTTTCCTCAAATGAGACATCCGCCGGGTTTGCCTACAGGGTGGCCCAAAAAAAGCGCAACATGGGGAGCCCAATTTTGGTATGGAAACCAGGTTGTATGATGTCCATTTCAAACCCAGTAATCTGGTAATAACCTGATAACAAGTAGGTCAGGGTGGGATTAGTCATAAATAGGCCTGGGCCTTCCAAGAGACCGAGTGTCCTTTTCAACATGTTCAAACTTTTACCAAACCTATTTTGGATGATGCAATGAATGACAACTGCCCTGTTAGGTAAATACTGTGTTAACCCTATTTTATTTGTGGCCAGGCGGCATGCCCGATGATAATACATGCCAGGGGAGATGACCACAATAATTGTGCGATTGACCACAATAATGACATGCATTCACAGATAACAAGTTCATTGATTCATGACAGTTTTTGAACTTGAAATAGGCATGTGTCAGGCCACAACTGGGCCGGTGCCCGCATTCCATTAATTTTGAATGAAATACCATACCCTGTAATAGGGATTACATGTATTGGGCTGAGATTTAAAAGGTGGATGTTGCGCTTTTTCTGGGCCACCCTGTAGACTGCCACACATATTCTTAAGCTGGAACAACAGATTGATTTGAGTAAACTGATGTATTATCACTAACTAGTGTATTCCTATTCAAGGCTATATGGTGCTGACGACAGATGAGCAGATAGGCCAAATGAAGTACCTGGTGTGATGGACATATCACAAATGATACCGGATTGTTCCCCGAATACCGCTCAGAGTGACACACAAGTTGACCACATTGTATACACATTGTACTCTGAGCGGTTCAAGATGGCGGCACGAGCAGTACAGCTTGAGGATCACCTCTGATCTTTTTTTCCATTTTTGGGACGTGCACTGCAAATTATGCTATGAAATGCTGAAGTATTTGTAGTAGGATATATTTCTAATGGTCTGAGAGGACTTCTTCTCGTAAATATTTGAGGTGAGCTTGGAATTTGTGTGCTTTTATGAATCGTCCCTTTGTGAACCGTCCCCTCGATTCAAAATGGCAACCGGAAAAGCGGACATTCGTCAATTGTTGAAAACCCCGTCTGCTGACACGAAAAAACGAAAATTTGACATGTCGCCTGAAGAGCAGTCTACCTTTCAAGACTTGTTCTTATCATGTTTAAAGAAGCCTGAAATCATTGATACATTTCGGGGAATTATCAATGACTGTTTGAAAGACCAACGTATTAAAGAACTTGAGGAGAGAGTCATCATATTGGAACGAAAACTTGAGGACGCTAATCAGTATTCCCGTAGGACCTGTCTAAAGATCTCTGGAGTTCCAGAATCTAAAGATGAAGATACTGATGGGATTATACTCGACATAGCAAAAGCTATGAGTGTCGAATTAAAGTCCACGGATCTGTCTCGAAGCCATCGGCTTCGCACGCGAAACAAAAAGAAAAAAACACGCGATATTGTCGTTCGGTTTGTGACATACAACAAACGCAAAGCTTTTCGAGATTGTCGAAATCAGCTCAAGAACCACCCTCGTTTCAAAAATGTTTATGTGAATGAGCATCTTACTCAACAGAGACAAGAGTTATTTTGGAAATGTAGAAACTTAGTTCGTGATCGTAAACTACTGAGTTCATGGACCCGGGATGGTCGTATAGCAGTGAAATTTCGCAGTGGCAACAACGAAGTTGTCAAATGGGTTACCAACGATGATGAACTGAGTATGATTATCCACCCAACCGACGGTGATGACGCTGAGGCCAATGCCTCCTTTATGGAATAAACTGATGTTACAGACTCCTCCCATCATTTATTATACTATTATTATGTCTCTTTAGTGGGCACGTAGTCTGGGAATCTCAGTGATATTATGATAAGTTTTACCACATCTTTCCCTGACAACTGTCTTTTGAAATTTTTGTGTCTCTTATTTTTTATACGAGAGTCTAACCTCTTGGACATTTTTATGAGTACACCAAACTTTCATACTTAAATTCATGTTTTAGAATTGTAAACAACTTCACCCACCCAACCACGTTCAGGTTTGTTTAACACTTTTTGTATTTCTGCATGTGTGTACTTCCACATAGGACGATGTGATCGCCTGCCATATGTCAAATCGTGTAACACAGTATTTCCAAATAATCCTAATCCGTCCTTGGTATGTGAACTCTCTTACCTAATGTTTTGGTTGGATTACTCTGGGACTAGTCAACTCGATCTGAAGGCTTATGGTCCTTTTAACTCTTCAGTGTACAAATTACCAACTCAATGTCACTCACATGACTGTGTAAAATGAATGGATCATGTGATCAATAAATGAATTCTGTAGATTTTTGTTTACAAGGAATTTGTTTGACCTCAAAAGTAGTAATGTTTTTAGTGTATCCCAGTGAGACTTGAAAAAATATCCTACCCATTTGTTACGTTTGCAGTCCTGCATTATTATATCATTAAGACTGCACCATTGGATGATGCCACATGTAGCAATAATCATTTTATTCTGTTTTTTCTGTTCGTTACTTAACCTCTTATCACAATATCTACAGTTGCCTCATTCCATACCTATGGAATCTCATACTACATGTTATAGAATTACTGCTTTAAGAATAGTTGTTGCTTTGTCGGAGTGTTTCTGGAAAATCCAAATAGACGTAGGAATACATCAAATTGACATGCCACCTGAGGCTCGAAGGCCGACTCCGCTTTACTTGAAACCAAATAGGTAATGGGTATCAGTATACAGCAATACCGAGCTTCGGTCGGCATGTTCAATAATAGATGCAAGTTCGGCGGATCGTGCTCTAAGGGATATAACGGGTTATTCGAAAAATTATCATCATGTGTTTTCAAATTGATTGCCTTATGTTCAAAAAGTTTGACTTTTGTAAACATATCCTTCGTCTTCCTCTTGTATCAGTTACTTGTACTGTGCTATGATGTCGAACAAAATCCTGGTCCTAGGACCACCTGGAAATTAAAGGTACTTCATAATAATGTCAACAGTCTAAGTTCGAAATTTGACTTGATAAAATCAGGTGTTGTCGATGGTGATATCTTATGTTTTACAGAAAGTAAACTGGGTCCGCAGATTAATGACAGTGATATCCTTCTACCAGGCTACTACAGTCCTATTAGGAAAGACCTAAACCGCCACGGTGGTGGTATTGTCGTTTATGTGAGGTCTTCTTCATGTTATGAGGTTATAGATATTCCTGATATTCTCAACAATGATTGTGAGTCAATCTGGCTCAAAGTGAAGATGTCGAAGAAGGTGCTTATTCTTGGTTGTGTGTACAGAAAACCCAGTTTGCCAATTAGATGGTGGTCAACACTTTCGCAGGTATTTGAGTTTATATTCGACAAATTTTCTGACAAGGATGTTCTTATTGTTGGAGATTTCAATGAGGACCTTTTGAATCATAACCTGAAGCATCTTCGAGATATCCTCAGGACCTTTGGTTGCATTCAACTCATTGATACTCCAACTCGGATTACGCCATCATCACAAACTTTGTTGGATCCTATTATTACGAATAATGTTAATATTATTTCCCACTGTGAAGTACTTGATAACATATTGAGTGATCACTGTGTCGTCCAAGTGCTTCTTAACTATTCCTATGATGGCCATGAGCCAGCATATGAAAGGGTCATTTGGAGCTTTGATCTTGGTGACTATCATAGCTTTCGTAACTATCTTCGACAGATTAACTGGGACGAACTTATAAGTCAGGAAAACGAAATTGAAACTTTGTGTGAAAAGGTGGTATCCATAATTAATGAGGGGTCTTCATTATTTATCCCAAGCAAAACTGTCATAATTAGACCACGTGATAAGCCATGGATGACATCTGAAATACGTTCACTTATGAGAACGAGGCTCAAAGTCTATCGCAGAGCTCGAAATAGCCTAAACAATCAGGATTTATGGAGAACCTATAACGAAATTCGAAATAAAGTAATTTCAAAAATACGCACTGCCAAAAAGGAATATCTTGCAAAGAAGGTGGAAAAGATCATTTCAAAGCCAGCAAATGAAAAAGAATGGTGGAGACTTATAAATGACGTCACCAAGTTCAAAGCTCCAAAACAGCTTATTCCTGCTCTTGTTTCAAATACTGACCCAAATATGATTATCACAGAAACTAAATCTAAAGCAGACGAGTTGAATCGGTATTTTGTCTCTACATCAAGAATTGATGACACTAATATTGAAGTTCCTGAAGTCACATCAAGAACAAATTTTAATTTCAGTCAGATACTTACTAATAGTCAAGAAGTTGGAAATATTATTAAAAACCTACAGGTGAACAAATCAACTGGGCCGGACGGTGTGTCGAATAGAGTTTTAAAAGAAATTGCCCCTGTCATTTCAGAACCTCTGTCAGCTGTTTTTAATAGACTTCTGAGGGAAGTTTACTTCCCGCACTGTTGGAAGACCGCTCATGTGTCAGCCATACCAAAGGCCGGTGTCTCAAACGAGCCAAAAAACTATCGTCCCATATCAGTCACTAGTAATCTTGGGAAACTCCTAGAAAGGGTGGTTTTTAATCATTTGATTGCCTTCTTAAATGTCAACAACTTAATCTATAAATACCAGGCTGGATTCCTTGCTCAACATTCCACTGAGACGCAGCTCATTGAGCTCTATCATAAAATATGTGTTGCTTTGGATAACAAGCAGGGAATCCAGTTTGTTTTTTGTGACTACTCGAAAGCTTTCGATCGAGTCTGGCATAGAGGACTACTTGTCAAATTGAAAGCCCATGGTGTTTGTGGTGACCTTTTACAATGGTTCGAATCATATTTATCAGGCAGAAGGCAATGTGTCGTTTTAGACAACGTCAAATCAGAATATCTTTGCACGAATGCTGGGGTGCCACAGGGCTCTGTCCTGGGACCCCTACTCTTTTTGGTGTACATAAATGACATCCAAGATATTATTGATACCAACTTAAGACAATTTGCTGACGATGCCTCTGCTTTCTATGTGTACAAAAGTTTTAATGAAGTAACAGACAAGTTAGTACCTGACCTAGACGCTTTGCTTCGATGGTCTAGGAAGTGGTTGATGAGTTTTAATCCTACTAAAACGGAAGGATTAAACATCTGTCATATCCATCAAATCAGAAATCCAATTTACCTTGAAAATCAGGAAATTATTGATGTATCAGCACACAAGCATCTGGGCCTAATATTAAACAATCAGGGAAACTGGTCGGATCATATCTCTTCCATACATGACAAAGTGTTGAAAAAAGCTGGGGTCTTATTTTCACTCAAGTATACATTTGACAGAATAACGCTTGAAAAGCTTTACTTTTCTTATATTCGGTCCTGTATGGAGTATGCATCAGCTGTCTGGGACAATTGCTTCCAATATGAAGCGAACTTATTGGAATCGATTCAAATTGAAGCAGCAAGGATATGTACTGGCCTTCCAAGATTTTGTAGTCTTGAACGTTTATACCGTGAGACTGGTTGGCAAACTCTTGAAACTAGACGTAAAATTAAGAAACTCATTTTAATGTATAAAATACTGAACAACCAAGCCCCCGAATATTTACAGGATTTGGTCCCCCAAAGAGTGGGAGATACTCAGTATTATCATCTCCGAAATAATATCAACCTTAACAATTTTCAGACACGTACATCCTTATTTTCCAATTCCTTCTTCCCAAGCACCATCAGACTATGGAATAATTTAGAACATAATATTCGCTCCTCTGAATCACTGGGACAGTTTGTCTACAGAATAAAACAAAAATACAAAGTTGATCCTCCTCCCAAATGGTACTTTCATGGTGAGAGGTTCTTGAATGTTACTCACTGTAGATTAAGAAATGAATGTAGTGCCCTTAAATCCCATCTTTTTAAATGTAATCTTGTTTCTGATAGCCGCTGTTCTTGCTCACATCCCAATGAAACAACTTATCACTTTTTCTTCGATTGTCCAATTTACACCCAACAACGGCAAGGTCTCTTCGACTTCTTTCAACTCAATAATTACCCTTTCAGTTTAATTTATATTATAAATGGATCATCTACACTTACCCTTGATAAAAACATTGAAATAGTAAATAGAGTTCATCAGTATATAAAGGAAACTAAGCGTTTCCGAACTCCCCTCCCCTATTCCTCTAAGCTTATCCACACTCCAAACTATCATTTTTGTTTGCTTATTAATACATGTACATTTTTGTTTATACTTATTTTGCACTGCCACTCTTGAATGCTTGTACTTTGCTCTTTTCTTCTGTAACTTGTTTTGGGAGAGGTTTTAAATAGGCAATAGCCTTCTAACCAATCCCTTGTATTCCCTTTTTATTTATGTACATTTTGATTAATGTAAATAATAAAAATATGTTTAAACAAAAAAAAAACACTGAGCGGTATTGGGGGAACAATCCGGTATGTTGCGCCATGGTGCCACGGGGTTTGAAATATGCCTTCACAAAATATCTGTCTTTCAGGTTATTTAGACACCTACTGAACATAAAAAGACGTGCCTGATCATTTTTAGGTTCGAATGTAGAAATACGGAGATAAGATACAATTCTACCAAGTTAGGCTCACTTTTATTGGCGTCAGGTCTACAGTGGCTGCTTGCTCTCTCGCGCGACACCACCGGTGTCACCGCCGCGCCGTCTGAAGACAATGCGGGCCACTAGCCACACGAACTTGCTCCATCAGCTACCACTGCTAAGACCTGAAAGTGGAGTAATTAACAACCAAATGATGCTATCGATTTTCGTTCGACCCGATATTCAATATGGCCGCGAGGAAGACATCTTGGTTTTAGCATTCCGGACCGTACCCTCAAGAACGGGGTGCCCTATTTATCTCATACCTGTATTTGTATGGTGTGATGGGGTGGATCAGGGAGGTTGCCTGTCGATTTTGCTTGAGACCCGATATTCAATATGGCCGAGAGGAAGACATCCCGGCAGACATCTTGGATTTTCCATTCCGAACGGTAAACTAACACGAGTTCTACATGAACATGTATATTCCAGGGGCCGTAACATCTTACATGTAAGTGCAAAATTTCCATTAAATCTAAGAAATTTCTCTTAAGTTTTGTCCTAAGAATTACCCTCTTCTTATGTGTTATGCATAAACAGTCCTAAGGTAAGCAGATCCCCTCAAATCTTAAGGTACCTCTTGAGGTACCTTAAGTACACACACGTCGGTTCAATGCATGTAGGCCTCGAGTTAGGCCTTGTGGCCTTGGCCATTTTAATGTTGATGCCTCCGAACAAAAAGCCCCCATGCGATGAGCAAGAGAATTGCAAACGCCCTGCAGACACCTCAAACGAAGGCTCAGGCCCCGTATTCATAAAAAACTACTTAAGTCTAAATGTGATACTTATCTTTTGTGTTGATATACCCCACGACGCCAGGGTCCGTATTCATAAACGTACTTAAGTCAAAGTATGACACTTAACTTCCTACTTAGGCGAATCGTCCTGAACAAGAAAAGGACATCGGAGCGATGTCAATGGTTTCCGATGAGAAGTTTACTACTGTAGAGCTAGTTAACTGTGACCTTGACCTCTGACCTTGAGAAGTAGGCCTATTGCGTAACTGGAACTTATGGGAGATGGTTAATTCAGATTTCCAATTAGTTTAACCCTGAAATTCTGAGAGATTTGCACTTTAGAAGTGTTTGACCTTGACCTTGACCTGTGACCTTCAAGGTCGTTGCGTAATCTGAAACCTCATTCTTGATAACCTCGGTGTCGGTGAACGTGTTAGGCTTCTACCATCACCAGATTCTGACTTATCTCATGTTATGTGATGGTTGACTATGACCTTGACCTCTGACCTTGAGAAGTACTGTATTGTGTAACTGGAACGTACAGGATCCGTGATTAAACTTTTCAATTCCATTTGGCATCTATCGGAACTACGATCCTCCGCCGAGAAAGAAGGAACCTGGTGGCAGAAAGAATGGGGACAGATTGGGATGCGAGGAGTTCGACATGAAGTAAACCGGCATCCAGTTCCTCCGTGTACACGTTGGGAACTGGTGTCGGGGTCGCGAAACCGGAAGTGTGGTCGGAATTCCTACCAGGCAGGATGCGCGCGCATCAGCTAGCAGATCTGTACATCATGCGTACATCGTGTACATCTGTATGCAGCGCTCCAAGGGCAAGCTACAGAAGCCGAAATGAGATAGCATGATGGTTTCTTCAACGGACTATCCCCAGGATGTTTAGCTTATGATACAAAACATCGCTGGGATAGGTTACCGAGTGTTTATCTTGCTGACATTCGTTGCACTACGTCGCTTAATGTTCGAAGCGAGAAATGAAGGTACGCCAGACGCTTTCTTGGAAACTTGGCTTCTTTGGGAATAGCTGCCGCCGATACGTCATTAGCAGATTCTAGTCCGGCCGATAAGGGGTAAAATCGTGCAAATCGGTATAAAAGCATCAAATTTGGTACACTGGTGGAGTTTTTAATACTGATTAAGTTGAAGACGGGTGACACGTAAAAAACGCCTCCTGGTGGGCGCCATCTTGATTTTCCATCTTGATTTTGGGTTCGTTATGTCGCACTACCTTAACTTTAACAAGGGTGTCCATTCTGAAAAACAGCAAGAACGACCGACATTATGAAAGTTCAAAGTAACTCGGGCAAGGGAAAACTTGTAATATTTGGGAAAGTGGTAGGCGTGTTTAAAAACGCAGGAAGGTACCGAAGTACATGTACACTGGAGTCACGGACAGGAAAGTTGAATGTGTTCATTTCTGTTGGTATGCTTTGGTCGGGCGATGTTCGTTCCATCCATGCAAAAATTTGGAACAGGCAGAACCGGCCAAAGGTGTCGGCGGCAACGGAGAGACGACGATGACTCGTCACGGGTTAGGCCTAATTTCTGTTTGCTCCGTCGGACGTCGGTCAACATTATCCGGCGAGGCGACAGACGCATATGCCCAGCAGGCGGTCGGTGGCAATTGCGTGGACGAGCGCCATGAAATAGGAGATAGAAAATACAAAGTACAATTAAGATGAAGAGGGTACATGAAGCGGGTAAAAACGACCGGAAAATTTTGTTGGAATAATTTAGCGTACTCACCTGGCGCTCGGACGGGAGAAAATCTTGCACTGCGTGTCGGACGGTCTCAATAGCATCAGATCGAGTTCTGGTGTTGAAGTGGCTCACTGCCTTACGACGTCGGCTCTTATAGGCCTTTGGGGCGCATTGTTACATAAACCTTTGAATGGTGCAATAAATGCATTGGCAATAAAGAATTGTTGGACATGGTTTGATCAGGGGTACGATCGGTATTGACTGAGTATATTCACTCAGGCCTGTGAAACAGACAGAATAATGTAAACAACAGGTCATTGTCAATATCTGCCAGTTGACTGAGCACAACCTTGGACTATTGGTAGGCGTGTGTACGTACGTGAAGGTTCATGAAAGTGAACCGATTAACTTTAATGGTCAGTTCACATGATCCAGTTTTTCTTTCAAACTTTTTGATCGAACTTTTTGGTCAAACTTTTCGTTAATCGGACAATAGAAATATTTCCGGGTGGCACACGGTACAATTTGAAATTATTCGGGGTAATCGTTTCATGGTGTGATCAATTTATTACTAACAGTAATTGCACGGTGAAGCAAGTCTGAATGATTGAGTTATGTTTGGTACCATGTCTGTGAGTGTAATGCTGCATGCATATACTGGGGAGCCTAGGTACATGTCCAATGGATGCCTTTTCGTGTGAGAAATTGATCAGGACCGGTGTGACAGGGATCATCGTCACAGGAATGGAACGCCGCTGAACAATAGCCCCCTTATTATCAGATTATTCGAATGGCCATGGTCTCTAAAGGCAACCCCTCGCTGAACAAGAAGACAAATGTCATAGAATGTTATGCCCCCGATATCAGATGCCCGGTTCTTTTGTTCAGGGGACATCTGGTAATAGAAGTTCTTGACGCAGCGATTCCTGGGCTCGCCGCCAGGGGATAAAACGACGTAGCCGGCGAGTCACATCGTCAAGTTGCCTTAGTCTGAGATTTGTCGAGGTGAGCAATTTTAGTTCCTTGGTTAACGGCCATGTCCACACCAACCAATGTCAGTTTTTCAACCCAAAACTAACCGAATGAACTGTAGTACGGCGCCCTTTACGGGACATGTATTATTTTTAATAAACTCGCACTGCGACTTTTTAAAGTCGCACTGCGACTTTTAATCTCGCACTGCGACTTTTTAATCTCACAATCTCACACTGCGACTTTTAATCCCGCACTGCGACTTTATAAACTCGTACTGCGACTTTTTAAACTCGCACTGTGTCTTTTTAAACTCGCAGTGCGACTTTATAAACTCGCAGTGCGACTTTATAAACTCGCACTGCGACTTTTTAAAGTCGCACTGCGACTTTTAATCTCGCACTGCGACTTTTTAATCTCACAATCTCGCACTGCGACTTTTAATCTCGCACTGCGACTTTATAAACTCGCACTGCGTCTTTATAAACTCGCACTGCGACTTTTTTAAACTCGCACTGCGACTTTATAAACTAGCACTGCGACTTTTTAAAAAGTCGCAGTGCGACTTTATAATCTCGCAGTGCGACTTTATGAACTCGCACTGCGACTTTTTAAAGTCGCACTGCGACTTTTAATCTCGCACTGCGACTTTTTAATCTCACAATCTCACACTGCGACTTTTAATCCCGCACTGCGACTTTATAAACTCGTACTGCGACTTTTTAAACTCGCACTGTGTCTTTTTAAACTCGCAGTGCGACTTTATAAACTCGCAGTGCGACTTTATAAACTCGCACTGCGACTTTTTAAAGTCGCACTGCGACTTTTAATCTCGCACTGCGACTTTTTAATCTCACAATCTCGCACTGCGACTTTTAATCTCGCACTGCGACTTTATAAACTCGTACTGCGACTTTTTAAACTCGCACTGCGACTTTATAAACTCGCAAACTCGTACTGCGACTTTTAAAAAAGTCGCACTGCGACTTGATAAACTCGCAGTGCGACTTTTTAAACTCGCAGTGCGACTTTTTAAACTCGCACTGCGACTTTTTAAACTCGCACTGCGACTTGATAAACTCGCACTGCGTCTTTTTAAACTCGCACTGCGACTTTTTAAACTCGCACTGCGACTTTATAAACTAGCACTGCGACTTTTTAAACTCGCACTGTGTCTTTTTAAACTCGCAGTGCGACTTTATAAAGTCGCAGTGCGAGATTATATAGTCGCAGTGCGAGATTAAAAGTCGCAGTGCGAGATTGTGAGATTAAAAAGTCGCACTGCGAGATTAAAAGTCACAGTGCGAGTTTAAAAAGTCGCAGTGCGAGTTTATAAAGTCCGTCACGCTCAAATATTTCAGCCAGTGCGAGATTAAAAAGGCGCAGTGCGAGTTTATAATGTCGCAGTGCGAGTTTAAAAAGTCGCAGTGCGAGTTTAAAAAGTCGCAGTGCGAGTTTATAAAGTCGCAGTGCGAGATTAAAAGTCGCAGTGCGAGATTGAGAGATTAAAAAGTCGCACTGCGAGATTAAAAGTCGCAGTGCGACTTTAAAAAGTCGCAGTGCGAGATTAAAACACGCAGTGCAAGATTTAAAAATAATAATACATGTCCCGTAACGGGCGCCGTACTGTAGACACGATGAGAAGTTGACAAAAATGTGAAAAGAAGGAACCAAATTTATCAACGAGCCTCATTTCGGCCGTTTAATTGATGCAGTTAGTGACGCACAACGAACAATTTCTATGGTCCAGTTTTCGGTGTAGAATTCCCAAGCGCCCCACCGGAGGATTTTGGAACTAATCTGGCGCTACGGAGTCGACCGAACGTGAGTTTCGTGTGGTAGCCTATATAATGTTTCACGACACATATCAGAAGCAAGCTCCACGGTCACGCCGGAAAAAGTAAATATTCAGTAATAGACCTATGTTTCTTTTTGGGGCTGTGAATGACTTGGCTTAGCCGACAACTACGTTTTTTCATATTGACGGGATTTCAGTGGTGCTGTGGAATTTCCTATGGGTCCTAATCACAATGACGTAAGCTACGCGGGCTACCGCTAGGCTGCTGCAGGTAGCCTAGTGGCAGCCCTTTATTTTGTAAATGAGGAATGCATCCATCCATCCCTAAACAAACGTTTTTTGATATTTTTTCCTCCATTCAGGATCCACATTCCAGCTGGATAAGGGAGATCATGTCAACCTGATCTCCACTCCCGAATTCTCAACTCCCCCTTGCATCCGTCGGCCATAAGGAACTGGTTTCGTATTTATATTGTGGCTGCGGCTTACTTGGTCAGAGTCTACTGTTGTGGGGCATCTGCTATCGGGGGGCATGACATTCTACGACACCGGATTTTGATTCCAGGGGGACTTTGATCCCTGCGACATCAAGTTTTCAGCTTCATTTCAGTCGTTTCAACCCCAATAGTGACACCTATTGAGGAAGTCGGCTGGGGTCCTGATGGAGGAAGTTTGTTATTTTCAGATACACGATATCATGGTCCGAAAAGTAACAATCTTTTACAGAGACTGTTAATTTTAGCTTTGGTATTTTAGTGTAGAGATGACCAAGAAGTGATCCATAGTCGGTTGTTTTTGTCGAAACGGCCTGTGAAAGTTTCCAGTTATTTAAATATGATATCAATATATTTGACATGTCTGAAGGATTATTTTGTATATCAACATTGAAGTCACCACTGAGAATGGTTGGATATGTCGGATCAACGGTTTGTAGGCAAGTGTTCAGGTTTTCAATAAACTGGCGGAGTGGGACAAGAGCCGATTAGTCCGGTCGCTTAGGGGTCAGAAGCGGACGCGGCGGACATATTTACGATTTTTTGCAAATATGTTCTACAGACATTCTAGTTCAAATTTAGAAGGGGTGCCAAAGAAAACTACGGTTAGTTGGGGCGTTATATGCAAATAAACTTGGGGGTCACGTGACAATGACCAAATATGGTCAAAAATTGATTTTTTGCAATAATGAACAATGTGCCGGTATGTAGTCAAAAAATCACTCCTGTGCTGCCTACAATCAACGGTAAGCATCATAGGCGCCTACAAAGTTTCCCGTTAAAAGGGATTTCTGAAGAAACTCCTCGGGAAAAACGCGTTTTTCTCGATAAGTATGAAAATCGATTAGAGAAAAGTGATTTCTTTGTTACATTGTTTTCCACTGAATAAACCCTATAACGTTGACTGGCGAGATTCATAGCACTTAAGTAAGCACAGGTGTCAGTCTTTCTGTTCCATGAATCATGACTTAACCTTGGGTGCCAACAATGCGAAAATAGCGTCCTTCATTGTTGTGCGTGGTGTAACAAAAAGACGTCAAATCCGCGTTTCTTGAAATAACTTGTGTTCTAAAACTCATAGGAAGCTAGTTTTAACGGCTATCCTTATGTTTTCGGGTGCCACCAATCGAATGGCGATATTGTGTATGACGTCAATCGGCCGCCATATTGGATTCAAGATGGCCGCCATTCCACGGCCCTCAGATGTTTCTTCCTTTATAACTCCTGTTCTAATACAGCTAGGAAACTAATTTTAACGGCTTTTCCTATGTTTATTGGAATGACCAATCGAATGGTGGTATTGGGTATGACGTCAATCAGCCGCCATATTGGATTCAAGATGGCCGCCATTCCACGGCCCTCGGATGGTTTTTCCTTTATAACTCCTGTTATGACATTAACAGGAGAACATGATGTTTGAATGATGCATGGTAGAATTTTCTATGTGCGGTGGTAGATTTGCAACTTTCTTGGGTGACAAGGTTGATTTGGCACTTAAGGGCGAGCCATCATTGTGAATTTTCATAGTGCTTCAATCCAGGCCCCTCTGAGAAAAGCAGT
>NMRB01000686.1:198852-224343 GCA_002633025.1 Notospermus geniculatus | reverse complement strand
GTCCTTACTCTTCCTAATACATGTCCAAATGTTGGGTCACCTCGTTGTCTCATGATTTGGGTAAGTTCGATCATTTTGAACTTTTTTGCCCATATTGAACCATAGAGCTTAGCGTAAGGATTTCTAGGAAGACCAAACACTGGGCTTTCACCTATTGGGGGTAGCTGATACAGGTCACCAACGGCAAGAATGCTGATGTTTCCGAAGACTGAGTCTGTGTATGTTCCCATGATTTCTTGTAGTCGCCTGTGGATTTTGAACAGCAGGTCAGCACCAACCATGGAAATTTCGTCTGTGATAAGTAGTCTCATTTTACCTAGTTTTGTTCTCAAAGTATTCAACTTTTCAGCGTTCAGTGGTGTGTACTGACCAGTCCCAAGGGAAAATGCCGAATGTAGTGTCATTCCATCGATATTGAAGGCAGCTGTTCCAGTGAAGGCAGTTAGAAGAACAATGACCTCTTCGGGCAATCCTGTCCCAAGCATGTTGAGGAAATTCATTGTTATCAAGGTTAATGATGATCTCATCAGGGTCTTCCAGATCACGTGTGTATCGCCTTTCATTCTCTGTGATGTGTTCAATGTTCTCTCTCACTTGATCTTCATAACTTTCATGATCCCCTTTCAGTGAGTTTTCATTCCTCCATGGTAGATACAACATAAGCATATGGTGGTATTTTTCTTCACCTTGTTTCGGTTTAAAGAACCTGATTACTGCTTCCTTCTTTCTCTTGTACTTATCAATTTCTAGGATGTTTTGATCATGATCATTGTTTTCATTGTCATACTTCTTTGAATCTAGTGCATAATTTGCCAGAAACTCGGCCAAGCAAATCTGTTCAATAGTATCTGGTCTGGCGGCGTATCTATCAATGATACTTGTGCAGAAAAGGTCTTCTCTGTCATCATTCATTTCTTCAATAATAGCTGATGGTTTGACCATTGTTACCCGTTTCTCCTTTGGGTTGGTATTGATGAACTGGTGTGTTCTTGTGGACATTTTTAGTGGTAAGGACACGAGTTTGTAGGCCGCTTCTTGTGCACTGACTTCTCTACTGTTCAGAAACTCTGACCCACCCTTTTTTAGTTGCTGTCTCAGTTCACTGGTTTGGTTTTCTTTGGCAACATTTCTCAAGAGGTCACTCATAACTTTCTCACTTTTCATCATGTAACTACATATGAACATAAGGCACGAGTATGGATCTATGATGAACTGGAGGTCCATGTTGGCTTGCCAAGTGCTGAGGATGTCATAGTTGTAACAGTTGGTGAATCTTGCATCAACATCTCTCTTCAGCACAATGTTTGTACCAGAGAAGGAAACTTTCAATGCATCAGTGTACACCTCTTGTGTGAGACCAGCTCTCTCCAACACATCTGTGAGAGTTACATCATCAGTGAGCGCAGGATCGTTAAGAACATCGGATACTTTTCCAAGCAGTTTAACGACATACTCTTTGTCAATGTTGTTGTCATCAGGTTTCCTTGCAACAATTGTTTCAGAAGAGGTGGGTCTAGGAAAATGAAATCTGCACCCACCATTTCGTCGGCATGTTCGTGAGTGCTTATGACTTTGGTACTTTTTGGACAGTTCATTCAGTTCACATGTTTGAAACTGATCTATGAACTCTGTGATTTCTTCATCTGAATTAACATCTAGCCTAGGAGCATTCTCAACCCATATGATACAATGAGCATGGGGTGATCCTCTCGCTTGGAATTCTATTCTGTAGAAGAAGTCTTGAATGTTTCCAGTGGGATTGGCAGTACTGCAGAGGAAGTCCTTGAAGAATGACTGAACTCTATAGTTGAACATTCTAGCTGCTGTAACTGGATTTGTTCGGAGCCATCGGGATTTTTCTTCCCATTCCATTGCATGCACATCATCATCTGAGAATTGCTTGCCGTATTGTCTACCAATTGTCTGGATTATTTCTGGCCAGTTGAGGTCATTATCTGACATTGTCAGGAACCATGTTGGAATGCCTAGTTGACGTACCATTGCCACCACCTCATGTAATGTTCTTTTCCAGTATGCAGGTGTACCTCTGACGTTCTTCATGAACTTGAATGCAACATCTTTCCCGACTAATGCTCTCAGATTCTCGGAATTTTTCAACATGCCAGCCGTTATTTTTTTCCCACGTTGAATGCTGCTTCCTAGTTGTTTTAAAGCTATATAGGCTTCCTTTTTCACTTGGTCTGCTTCTACTACATATTGAGATGCCAGTAAGTATTCAACATCTTTTGCAAATCTGCGGTACAGAAAAGCACAAAATTGACACACAAAATGATAATAAACAAGAAGTCAATCTCCAGAATTCACGAATTTTCGACCCCAACCGGGGTCTTTTTCAAGTGGAACTTTACAATCTGAAACTCTAGAAAAGACTGAGCTGAAACCCGAATGTAGAACTACATAGCCTGTGTAGACAGGGCAAACAAGCAATTAAGGAAAGAATAGCGACCAAGCCCCAAAGGTGGCCGCTGGACAATTAAGGAGAAACTAATTCAGCTGAAAAGAAGGGTTGAATAACTGCAGGGCCTCTCAGTCTGACCACAAGCAGAGTGTAGGTAACTGGCGCAGAGCTTCATTTGGCTGAACATGCTGAAAGAAAGTTTATAAATTAATAAATATGACTTGTGTAATACGTAACAAGCACAAAGCGAAAAGATGCACAAAGGTAAAGGAATATAAAGGAAGTCAACTTCCAGATTTGTAGGAAAAAAACAGAATGGATAATGCAAATCACTGAGCAGTGAAAAGAATAAGGTGAGGAGGATTAGAGCAAAAAAAGGGGGGGGGGAAGGGAGGGAAAAAACAAGGCCTAGACCAGAAGGGGAGCCACAGTGCCCTCCGCAACTGGAAAACCAAAACGAAATAGGCCTACCAGGGTAAGAGAAAAGGAAGAACACAAATGCCAAATAGGGGTCTCAGGGCCTTGTGTTAAGACCTGAGGGGGTGATGGTTTTAAGGGTCCACATCCATTTCGACTCTGTCTGAAGGAGAGTCGTCTCATCTGGACATGTCTCGAGGATGGTGAACAACACGTCCGTGACAGCATGTCCTGGCAACTTAAAGTGGGCATAGAGTATCGAGCAGTCACGATCACGGTCCTCTTTCCCTAATTTGATGTTGGACTTATGGTTGTTCATCCTTTTACGGAAACATGTTGTCTGTCCGACGTACTGATTGATGGTGGTGCATCTGGTACATGTGATGCAGTAGACCACATTTCTGCTGTCACAATCAGCGGGACCCCTCAGGCGGAGTGGATGGGACCTACCCGTGGCGGAGCTAGTGATGTGGGACTGGGAGGGCAAGGAGATGCAAAGTAGACATTTCCGACCTTTCTTTGGTCCTTTCCCTGAGCAAGGGTCACAGGTGGGCTTGGCACGTTGGATCTCCTGTGTGGGGACCTTGGCTCTTACCAGCACATCACGAAGGTTTTTGGGTCTCCGGAATGCAATAAGGGGTGGCTCAGGGCAGCATTCCTTCATTGATGGGTTCAAATGAAGAATAGGAAGGAAACGGCGTGTGATTGCAGTAATATCTGGCAGTCCAGGGTGATAGGTGAGGACTAAGGGGATCTTGCGGGTTTTGGGGGACTGCTGGTTGTCTCGGACCTCACTTCTGTCGACACTCTGGTTAGCCTGGGAATCACCATCATCAGCTCTGTCTCTACTCCCATCCTGGGTATTGGTTTCCGTCGTAGTAGGAGGATGGGCCCCCTGGCCGTCATGACGTTGGATCGCCCTTTCTACTTCCCTTGCAACTTTCCGTCTGTTATGTCCCCTGTCTGTGAGAAAGCCAACCAAGTTCTGAAGGTGTTTCAGAGCCGCAGGCCGTTCTGAGCATATGGACAGGATGCGGAGGGCTTGGGAAAAAGGGATGGCACGTTTAGTATGGCCAGGGTGACAGGAAGCTGGGTGGAGGTATTGGTGAGTGTCCGTGGGTTTTACATAGAGGTCAGTCACAATCCTTGAGTCGCAGAGTTTGACAGTCACATCCAAAAAATTCTGGGAGGAAGGGGATGCATCCCAAGTGAACCTGATGGTGGGGTGGAACTTATTGAGCCTGTCAACGAATTCCTCCAGTTTTTTACGTCCATGGGTCCACACAGAGAAAACATCATCTATGAACCTGAGCCAGTTGTAGGGTTGGAAGGGGGAAGTAGCCAGGGCCTGTGACTCGAGCATGTGCATGAAAATGATAGCGTACGAAGGGGCCATTTTAGTTCCTATCGCAGTTCCTGAGACCTGTAAGAAAAACCTTGAGTGGAATTCGAAGGCATTCTTAGATAGGACAAAATGGGCCAGCGTACATAAGTCCTTGATCACGCTCTCTGGTAGGCCCTGTTTAGTCAAGAATGCCGAGAGGGCATTCAAGCCATCTTCATGTGGGATACTAGGATACAAGCTGACGACATCCAGGGTAACAAGGAGTGCCCCTTGTGGTAACGTACCTAAGTCACGCACCTTGCTGAGAAAATCCTTGGTGTCCTTAAGATACGAAGTGACTGAAGGGAGGTAGGGCTTAAGGAAATGGTCCACAATCTCGGAGACTTTCTCCGTCAAAGAGCCTGAACACGACACTACAGGCCGACCTGGGACCCCGGGTTTATGGACCTTTGGGAGAAGATAGAACCTAGCAAGTTTATGATTTTTAGGAACTGCAAATCTGCCATCACAATGCAACAGCCTCTGATTGAAGTACTTTCTTGTAGTTAGTCTACAGTTTCGTTTTGTTGAGAACGTGTTCTGAGCGTAAGGAAACATGTCTGGATTGGCCAATTCTTCGTAATGTTCGTCTGTTAAGAATGCTGTAGGCTTTTGGTTTTCTCCCGGAGCTACAGAAATAATCTGATCAAGATCTTCACTTGTTTCAACTTAAAGGTATGTGTCGAGAGGCAGACCAGATCTATTGGCAGATTCTTCAAACGCCACCCTATCATCTTCCTCGTCCTGTATATCTTTATCTGTCGTATCTGCATTTTCAGATAGAGAACTGTTTGTTTCCACTGATGCATTACCGTCCTTATTAATCCTAATGTTATGAAAGGCAAGTTCTCATTAACCTCACTCTCTCGGGGTCGAATGATTGTAAACTGATTTGGATTGAGTGTAGCTAGGATTCTGATTTCTACGTTCAGCATGTCACTCATGCCCTGAACTGTCACATTATCAGCCCAAGCATTTTCATTTTCCAACCTGTCTATGTATCTGTACCACATTTGTTCTTGCCTATCAGCTGGATCTGAGATACTTCCAATAGCTCTGTCTGTGTCATTAGCACGTGATGCGTCGACATCGTTCATGCCAATGTCAGTTGGATCAGCAATAAAATTCTGATAGATTTCTCTGTTTGATGGTTTGAAGTGATTGACTACATCTTGTCGAAGTCTCTGAGATGTTAAACTCTGTAAACCTGCTCCACGCATTGTTAAACTAACTGCCGAGAAGAAACAACTGCCATCTCCAGGTACATTCTGGGCGGTGAACTCATTTCGTGCAGCTAATGTAACTATGTCTTGCGGAGCAGGTGGTCGTGTTTGATTGTTTTCGGCAATTTGGACTGATGACGTGTCCATTTGTTCAGTGATATGATCATGATTTCGTAACTCTAATCCATTATTATCCAGTACCAGTACATTTGACTCGTCGATGGTTAGTGCTTCCCACAGTTTCTTGTCTTCATCTTGCCATTCCTTTTCCCAATCGAAATTGACATTGATGTCTTTGTACAGGGGGTTGTTGTTTTTTAACCATGTCAGAGCTTCCATTACTTTCTGAGGTCTGATATAATCGTACAAGTAATGACCTTTGTACACTAGCTTTCTCTTTAATTTGAACGGAACGATGTGAGTTTCATCTGGTAGTCTTGGCAAAACAGAACAAATGGGTTGGAGAGAGGTTGGAACATTAACAGCAGCACCATGAATTGCCCTCTGTTTCCCACTAGGTAATGCGACTAGCTTCATAAACAGTATCCTCTGACTAATTAGTCTTTTCTCAAGTGGTTTAAGATCGGCCAGTTCTTTAGGTATGTCATCTAGTTGCAGGTTGTTAATATTTGCTTGTGCAGGGACGTGGCCGTCTTTCAGCCTCCTGTCACATGTTTTACAAATGAACACGCCTTTCTTAGTGCAGCACAGGTTCTTTTGGTCAAACACCATTTCAGTTTCTGTCGGGTTGTTTTCCTCGAATTTCTGATACTTCTCAATCTTAAGCAAAAGGACAGATGATCTAAACATCATTCGGGAACAAATACTGCAAGGATACGAGGGTGTATCTTTTAGTTTGTTCTTGAAATTTTGCCTTGCCGCTGCACACGTTTCTACACGTGATTTTCTCACAGAATATGAAGTTTTGCGTGTTCTGTGATCTGCGTTTGATTGTCTGTTCGTGTGTTTCTGATTGACGAGCTCTGGACAAGCTTTCTTCTGGTGTCTCAGTAGCACGTGCTGCAGCAATCCGAGCCGCATCATTTATCTTGCGTATTTTAAAAGGAATAATCTCAAATTCTGGATGTGGGCTATGTCGTTTTCTTTGCGGGCTTTTTTTATCTTCAGTTTTACATTGAACATTCAGTTGTTCATCTTTACATTTCGCTCGTTGTAGAGCTTTTCTATCTCTGTCCTTTTGCAAACGTAATTCTCTCTGTTCAGGAGTTTCTTTAGCCCTATACCTGCGTTGCCTTTCGACAGCTTTTTGTCGTTTTTCATCAGTAGACATGTTTACGCTAGTTGGTTTCTGTGCTGTTCCTTATGGTCTTCTTATATTATGCCTTCTAGTGTGTCTTAATTTCTTTTCTGAGGTCTGATCTTAGAGTATCATGTATTAGTGTCTTATTGTCTTATTGTGTATTTTAACGGCCTTAGTTGCGTTTTACGTCCGGTGGACGGCCTTAGTTGCCTTTTACGTCCGAGGGACGGACTTAAATTGCGTTTTACGTCGGGTGGACGGCTTTAGTTGCGTTTTACGTCCGGTGGACGGCCTTAGTTGCGTTTTACGTCCGAGGGACGGACTTCAAATGCGTTTTACGTCCGGTGGACGGCCTTAGTTGTGCTTTACGTCCCAGGGACGGACTTTATAATTGCATTTTACGTCCGGTGGACGGCCTTAGTTGCGTTTTACGTCTGATGGACCGTTGGAGAAATATCCAAAAGATGAAAATCGTACCAGAACTGCACAAGCACGATTGGCGAAGGCAGGCGACACTCTGAACTGCAAGTCACGTAAACCCCAATGAAGGGTGTCTATATTTCATTGTACAGTTGAACAGAATGACCGTATAAAGCTTCAACGTGCATTTATATACAGAAAGCAGTCTGGCGAAGTGTCCAATCAGCTTGTGCCAAATGTTGTATAAAGGCAATGAACACCAGCATTGTCAAATAACAGGGATGTATTGAATAGTGCGTTTCAAATATGTGACCCTCCAGCACAAAGCCAGTCTGAACAGAAATGCCAGGTAAAATGAACGTAAACGTACTGACAGGGCACCAGGATATAATGGGAGAAATAGATTACTCAGATAGACAGACAGCACGCCTACCGGCGGGTCACATATGACGTAAGCTCAACTCAACCATTCACAAAGCAGGGCAGATAAGTGAATTTTCTAAAGGTTATTCAAATCGTTTTATTGCATGACTTGACCAAAGTGGAATGTCTTAAAATAAAGCTGCACTGTGAACTTTTTAAGAGTAAATTAAAGTAACCATATGCTTGATCACAGTACATAAAATCCACCATTTTTGCGGTCACACCCTATGAATTGCCGGTGCGACAGGAATCACCGTCCTAGAAATGTAGATCCGTCAAACAATACCCTGCTATTGTTAGGTTCGCTAGAATGGTAATGGTCGCTCTAGCCATATATTATTATAATCCCTCGCTGAAAATAAGACTGGACTTGGATTCCAGGGGGACTTGGAATCCTTTCACACATGGCTGCAAGAAATCTGTGTGTGAAAAAAAAACAGTTTTTTAAACGTGACAAGCTCGCCGTGTTTCGAAGCCCAGGTCTGGCGCGGGGAAATTCGTTAGTTCTTTAGCACGACCAGATGGCGCAGCCATTAAGTGACCTCATTTTCGCACCTCCAACGACGTGCGGCAATACAGAAATTATTGCATAATTAGAAAAAAGAGCATCGTACACAATCTAATAAAAATGAGCCAATATCCAATTGAAGTTAGAAGTTCAGTACTGTAGAGCTCATTAACTGTGAGCTTCACCTGTGAAGTATGGTGTAACTGGAACGGGCATCCTTGATTTAATCTATAGCGGAAGGTTATTAGGCTACAGGCGTCTAGCTAATATTCTGAAATTCTGAGCGGATTTGCAGTTTAGAACTGTGTGACCTTGACCTCCGACCTTGCGTAATCTGAAACCTCATCCTTGATAACCTTGGTGTAAGTGAAGGTTTGGAGCTTCCATCATCACCAGGTTCTGACTTATCTCATGTTATCAGTGAGAGCTGACTGTGATCTTGACCTTTGACCTCGTGAGACGTACATGTATTGCGTAACCGGAACCGGCATCGTTGATTAAACTTACAGGAGATGGTTTATTCAGGCTTCTAATCAATGAGTTTTCTCTTGAAATTTGAGCAGATTTGTACTTTGGAACTGTTTGACCTTGACCTCTGACATTCAAGATCATTGCGTAATCGAAAAGCTCATCCTTGATACCCTAGGTGTAGGTGAAGGTTTCAGGCTTCCACCATCACCAGGTTCTGACTAATCTCATGCTGTCTGTGACGGTTCACCGTGTGATCTTGACCTCTGACCATGAGAAGTATTGCGTAACTAGAACAGAATCCTTGATTATAACACCTATAGTGGATGGTTAATTCAGCCTTCTAATTATTATTTTTTCCTGAAATTCCGAGGAGATTTGCACTTTAGAACTGTCTGACCTTGACCTTGACCTTGACCTCTGACCTTCAAGGTCATTACATAATCTGATATATAGCTCATCCTTGATAACCTAAAAATTTTGAAATGAAATTTTCATTCCATCTTGTAGCTCCGGTCATGAAACCTGGGGGTAGGTCACATTTCCAGGTCTGTAGCTCTTGCATGAACAAAGTTACAGGTGTGACAGACTGAACAGACAGACAGACAGACAGACAGACAGACAGAGAGACACACACACAGACAGACACCATGACCAAACACAATATGGTTTCCGATCTTGAGATCGGAAACCATAACAAGTGGTATTCAATAAACTACTTATCCTAAGTATCATGCTCAAAATCACACTCAAATCTAAGACACCTCCCGAGGTGTCTTAACTTTAGTCTGGTTCCCTGACCTGCTGTATGGTGGCGCTGACTGATGGTGCGATACAGAGGTCAGGTAAACGCCGACGTCAATACTGATCTGAAAATAGAACATTAGCCATGCGCTGACTATTATGGGATATCGGGGTCCGGTACGAGTTGTACATTGTGTGTGAAAACTGTCAAAATGCCGGGTGTTCTGAATGTTTTAGGTTTACCAGTATCAGCTCTGCCTCTGCATCGTCCTGTACAGGTATCGCAAGAGAAATAATCCCGAAGTTGTAGGGTCAAAAGGCTGCACAATCGGCTTGATGTTCGATGTAGCGAAATCGTGTTACTGAGGCCGTTACTAAGTGACGTCACAGCAAAATTGTCAGGATCTTGACAATTTTAGATCACGTGATCAGTATAACGGTGGCGTTGACCTGACCTCTGTATCGCACCATCAGTCAGCGCCGCCATACAGCAGGTCAGGGAACCAGACTATCTTGACTTTGAGTAGGTTGGACCTGTGCGGTCGCGAATCGTTCATTTGGCTGAAGACAATGGTGCGAAATGATCGCATTGATGTTCGCTGCGCAGGAGAAACTGGTGAGACGACGTGCAATCCATCGGGAACGGTTACTCTTTGCCATAGATGGCTCGTGTTGTTGTCTGTTCCACAACGCTGAACCAAATTTTTCTGAGATAACTCTCACAATCTTCGCAGAGACGGGACTTTTCTGCCTCCGTGAGGTAAACCTTTCGTTTAGACTTCGCCGACGCCTCCATACCAAATTGACCAAAATGTTTGATCGTGAACGACGGTAAATTGGATGAAATGATTTCCTAGCATGAAAATAGTTGTGAATAGAACCGGTCCTATGAATTTTAGTACGATTCAGAAACGGGATCGTGAGCGGCGGGGTTGGATATTTTCTGTGCGATTAACCAACCATTTGAGTCACAGTAGCCATTTCTATATTACCCAGCTGTCAAGACATAAATTAAATGTATTTTATTTTCATGTTTGACGTGCACAGGCCTAATAAGCAGGGTTTCCACTATCCGAACCCGAACTGTATGCATATATACTATAATGGACGGTAGCCATGTTGGATTTTGTTATCAACCTGAGTTGACCTGTTTACCTGCTATACCTTGCTATGTAATGACTGTACACAGATCGGATGGATCGGACTTTCTGCCCTATCTCCTCCTTAGTTAGGGTTTGAATCCCACAAAGAGCGGCCTATGTGTACAGTACAATAGGAGGAGCGAGTTTGATTACGGTTTGGTTTTAAAAGAAGTGCTGATTTACATGAAAAAGAGAGAAAATCAAATGTGTGGTGACCTGCGCTGCCATCTACAAGAAGGTCAGTGACCTACCTACGTGTGAGTGCCTGGACAGATACACAGTGGGGCTCATGTTATGTGAACCGAGCTATCATGAATCTGGGTCACCTTTGCATTAGGGTGATTGAAGAGGTGTAATAAACCAGACGTGACGCTGCTGTTTAGAAAGTCAAAACTCCTCACTGCTCATGGATTTGACGGCTAATCAACTACCCCTGTCCAAACAAACTCATCAATAAAGCAACAGACCCTCTACCTCAGGATATTCAAGGAACTAACTCCCCCAAAATGTGCTCGCCACGGGTCAATATGCTAGTATTTAGAGAATGTACCGATACTTTTGGTCTGTTTCACCCAAATCTTCTTTGGGCGTCGCTCCTTCTTTCTGCAAAAAATGGCATTGCCGCAGCAATTGCAGCCGTAGCCGTCATTATCTAGACTGAACGGGAGTCATGTTCGTTAAGATTTGATGAAATATATCCACCGTGCACGGCGGGCGGCTACGAACTACAAAGTTTGGCCAAAACCTTCGTCAAAAAAATTTGATCAAAACATTTGACCGAGAATGGCAGGTATAACACACCCTCCCGGCAGGAGTTAGATACGATTGGTCAACCACAACCCCGTGGCGAGCGGCCAAACCACAGAAAAATTGACAAAATAACAATTGAAATGTGATTTCATTCACTGCGAACAACTTACGCGGAATGATAAGCATGATGCCTGAATCTAGGGATCATACTTAGCTGTGTGTCATACTAAGGCCTTTTATGAATACCAACATAAGTATCATGACTAGCTAAGTGTTATACTTAGCGTTTATTCATGACTAAGTTAAGAACGTTTATGAATACGGCCCCAGGAGCATTCGGTAATGTTCGTAATGTACACTAGCTTCCTACCTTGAAACACCCATTACACCCTGCGCATACCAACTACATGTACGTCATAATTCACCCGCCTGATAACAGGTGTAATGTATGAGAATGCCTCCCTTATGACAATGCCCGCTTTATTGTTCGGCGGACACTCAAATGCAGAAAGACATGTTGATCAGTGCCTCCCCCATTGTCACGTCGCGGCTTACTCCGTCAATCTTTTGTTGGGAGGCACTGGCAAACGTGGGGCAGTGAAATACATTACACCGGTCTTCGAATGCAAGCTGCCCAGAAGACCGGGTACCAGTCTACAACACAGCCAACGCCTAACACAGCCCCTTGCACACTCGACACTAGCGGCGAAATATCGTGCCTCATTTCACCACTAGCATAGGTGGAAGGCCGCCATCTTGGATTTTGCCGGCTCGCACGTAGAAATAGTTCGGTCGTCCTAATCACAACCTGATCCTGGTGCCATTGCTCGCGAATAAAGTAAATCTTTGTAGTAAGAATTTAAAAGCCCCGAGGACCACTTTTAACGCCAAATTTGAAATTAAATTGATGTCACCCGTATCGGAATAAAATAGTCTGACGTAATAATATGACATTTATTGCAATCGATCGATGGTTCAATTTTCTGTTTTGTTTGTCACTTGGTGACGACGGTTACGACGACGGAATTCCACCGGCAGTTCATCGAAATCAAAAACCTTAACCAAGAGATCTACAGTTCTAATCTTCCCATACATTCCATGTTTCAGGTTGACCAGCCTGGAGTTTTCTAGACCGTACGACTGGCAGACTTTTGCTTTTTCATTTCGTTGATATTGGCGGCCGCCATCTTGTTCTTCCCTTTTCCGACCTGTGGAACTATTTTCATGTTCGAAGTGCTGCTTCCTACCAGAAAAACACACAATTCTTTCTAATTAGTATTCAGTTCATTTCTAATACCACGTGTTATCAACACGAAGTCCTTTTAGCCTTAAAATATTCGCCTTGAACCCATTTTCAACATCATGTCTTCTGGGAACTACATCTCTAGCGTAGACTCCACAGGCGCGGATTTAGGGGGGAATGCACGCGGCGCACTCCCCCCTTTAAATCCGCACACCAGTGTTTTTTTCAGTAACTGAATTTTAGCTTTGGCATCGGACTTTCTCAACCTCAGATGTCGGGAAATCGCGTCTCAGCGATTCTAATTTTCAAAATTTTCCTGCGGGAGGACCACCAGACCCCAACCCCACCAAGTCGGTGCCAACGCCGTCAATGACCGAAGCGCGAGTCCAGTGGCGTCTATCTTCTCTACCTTCTTCCACCCCTCGAAAAAATCCTGGATCAGCACCTGCGTTGTAAGTCGTTGTTGGGGTCTTGGTGCTTCTTTTTTGAATACGGTTACCTTCTGTTAACTGTGTTGATGCTTCTTTTAAAAGTATACGTATGTTCGCTGTCGTGTGGGCTGCCGTCTTGATCCCTCAGCCCAGTCAGTAGTGTATTAATTTGCAATTTTCATTTGTTTTATACCATCAGAAGACGGTTTTCCAAGCACCGACGGGACATAGATTTGTGTTCCGAAATGCCGGGAAATCGCGTTTCAGGGCTTCTAGATTTCAAAATTTTCTGGGGGAGGACCCCCGCTGAAGACGCACCTACTGCGCGTGTGGCTACGGCTTCGCCGCCGCCGATATCTGCGCCCCCCCCCCTTTCGTCAAATCCTGGATCCGCCCCTGCTACACTGGGGCCGAATCGGTTAATGTCGTCCTGGGTATAACAGAAATATACCCAGGTTCGATGTCGTCCTACAAAACGATACCCTGGGTATAGTTCGATCTACAAAAGTATACCCAGTATCGTAGTTTTGAGCCTAGGTACGAGTTACGAATGGAAGGCCGGCATTTTGTTTCTCGCTTCAACTGAGACGGCAGTTTTGCAATCAACATCTTCAAAATATCAGTAAATATTGTCAGATTTTGTGCTCATCGATAGCATGGGTCAACTGTTAACATTTGTCTTAACACAATGGCCCAAACGTATCGCAAGTTAAGCTCATAGTTTCAAAGAAATGAGCAAACGAACAGAGCTGATCTGCGCCCCATATGTTTGTTCGGTGTCGTGCGTTCATCTACGTCCGCGAGCCGTGCTGCCAGTACTATTGCGGATTTGAGTGACGATAAACGGCACGGAAATTTCTTTGATGACTGTCAATACGATATACATGTATATTAAAATGGTGCCCGTCGTGTCGGGCGCTAGAGCGATGTTTTTCGACTTGTCATGCTTGTGCATGGTCATGTGGCATTTGCAAGAACAATCTCGCCTTCAGGTGCTGTATCCAATCCTCGGTATACTTTTGTAGATCGAACTATACCCAGGGTATAGTTTCGTGGGACGACATTGAACCTGGGTATATTTCTGTTATACCCAGGACGACATTGACCGATTCGGCTACACTGGGTTGGTTTTGGGACGGCTTGGCCGCTTCACGATTGTTAAAAACCTTTACCAAAGTGTAGTAATCTGCACTACTTTCAAGATGGAAACCTACCACCCGTGCTAGTGGTAGTATGAAGATAACGCCATCTAGTGTCAAGTGTGAGCCCCTTGCCCAGTTGCCTCAGTCTGGGTTGTGTCGGACTATGTACATGTACAAAAATGGAGCATACATGTAGGCCTACGTAATATGAATCCATGTAATCCAATAGCATACTATACTCATCAATCACTACATAGCCTGCGGGCGATAGACGAAAAATGTATTTTAACAGTCATGATAAAAAGACCATACGACTAAACGCTACAATCAGAAATAAGTTACCAGTTATTGCCGCTGGTCGAATCGATAAAAGTCAATGAAAAATAGAACGTTCGGCATTTTAGTGTTGCATTGTATTTGTGCCGCTGTTGTATGTGCATGTCGATTTGGCTCTTCTTCAAAACAGGGCTAGGTTGCTCAAAACACAGTTTATGCTATTTTGGTGTTACCTCTAAAACGTGGCGTTAACTGTAATGGGCTTGACTGATGGAGATAACGCCAAGATAGCGTTGACGTCACGTTGCGACAAATGCTTTTTTGAACAACCGGCCCCAGATTCAAACTTTCGATTGAATCTTTTGGATTGAGTTGAATTTTGTGCGTGCAACTCTTTATTGTCTTAGATATGCATGATTTAACACACGAGTACGCCCCCTACAGTGATCGAGGTTGATTGTCTTTCAACGACTAACGAACAATGCTTTATCTGTAAGCAACGAGGAAAGCAAGACAGATGTCGGATGTCCTGTCATTGTTCACGCACGTGATCTGTTGTTTATGACGTTGACCATTTCTCAACAGAATCGACGAGGATATAATTGAGGCCTTATAAAAAGAACAGTGATATTGATAAAACAAACCGTCTATTGCCATCAAAGAAAGTAAGTGTGCCAAATATCGGGTATTCGAAAAACCTGGATGACTGGATTTTCTGGATTCTGACTCATTCGTCACTGCCGCGTGAACTAATTCATAAAGCTGAACTGCACGAACAAAAACACCACAGCGCCGCAGTATGGTGGTCTACTTGGCCCGTACGCATAAAGGTGGAATAAGTGAGGTAGAACTTTATATTCCAGGTATAACTTATAAGTTAAGTTTTGCCTGATATATTAAGCTCTTTTTTCGGTCTTTTTTCAGAGCTGGAATCTCCTGATTTTGTTTTTGTTTTAGTTCAGCTTTAATGAACCAGTTCAGCGGCGGTCAGCAATGAGGCACAACCCAGTAAATCCAATCATCCAGTCATCCAGGTTTTTCGAATACCCCAAATATATCGCCGATTACGTCGTCATGATTTGTAAAGTGTNGGACATTATCTAGTTTGTTTCGAATTAATGTTTAATACTTTACTCGGCAAAACTTGGAGGAACTCTACTGGCACCATAATTCCTCAGAGGACCATGAAGCATCAGGTTAGGTCTTGCTGAACTCCCATTGTGATGTTTGGGTAATTAGTATGCCTAATTGGGAATGCAGCACTGAGACTTCTTTGTATGGCTCTTTGATTAATTAATCACCTTGTTAATGCTTAACAGGGACTGTGTTTACTCAGGGATTTAGCCCCTCACAGGTATATTAGAATATACTTCAAGTATACTGTAATTCACTTTCAAGTATACGGGCATATACTTGCAAGTATTCGCTAGATTTCGTGCAGTGCAGCTTAAGCCTTCCCTATAAATCGAGGTTTAAAATTTAATCGCGCTGCACCAACAAAAATTAAGCCGATGGCATGGTTTAAAGTCGCCAAATATTTAAACCACCTCATGGGTAGGTTTAAGCTTCGGCTTAACCATTTGACTTTGACAGCTCGCGTTATTTTTAATTGCTCTACATGTATGTCCCTCTTGGTCACCTGTGGGGTCGCGTTGAATGAATCCAGAATTGCATCCCACGCCGCTGCCTTTTTGGGGTAACTTTAAATTCTGTACACTTACTTATGTTCAATTAATGACTTTCGTTCGTCTATCAGATCAAACGAAATGTTCTTTTCATATTCTGAAAACATTTTATTGCGTTTCTTCGGCTCATCAATCTTTGAATGTATCCTTTTCGGTGCCATCTTACTGCAGTGCCATCAGCACATACACTGTCGAGTCAGCCACAATCGGCGAGTCCCGTTCCAGTTCACATCACGGACAATACCATAATTGCACAACCTATTCATTCACGACCTATTCCTTACAGTATTGAATAACCCCAATGACAATCGATTACACAATCGGGCCGGATTTAAACTATCGCTTCGAACCACAGCTTAAGCGGTGGTTCAAGTGCGTTGCAGTTCAAGTCAAGTTAAGTTGCGCGTTGGCTTAAGCTATGGATTTATTAAACCAGGCTTAAGCTGTCGCTTAGTTTAACTTAGTGCATACCAGCCATAGAGTTTTCGCAAAGCCCCCGAAACGCCAAAGTGTATTCATTGTTCGTTATTCTTCGTTGTTCTCTTGGCGACATCGAACATTGGGTTTGGTGTTGGCGTTGGCGTTTTGGGGGCTTCGCGAAAGCTCCTTATTCAATGGGTATCACGGCCGCTTCGCAACAGGAATGCCTCCCGTATGAGAGTGCCAAATTTTTGTTTTCTGAGGACACGCACTGCTACCTGAACAACTCACTTCAGCCACCTCGGGTCGTAGAGCGTGGGGTTTATTGACCAAATTGAAGGGTTTTGACTAGGGTTAGGGCTTTCATTAAGCCGGCGTATGGCGTCTGTTATACGCATGTAAACTACACAAATGACGCAAATATAAATAACCCTGAAGTCTCAAAAACGCAGGTAAATTCGATGATACGCTGATAGAGAGAAAGTGTGGAAGTCCCATCTGTATACTCAGTCTCCATTACGCCAGTAGGACCCCGGCTAACGCAGGTATCAAGATATTGAAAGTCGTGCGTGGCCAAATTTTCGTCAACACGCCGAATCCTTGCTAGCGGTGGTGAAAGTAGAACTGGGGATTCCCTTCGCCCATGGCAACCACACACTCCTGGCTCGAGCGCTGCACCGGTAGCAACAAACGAAGGGACGATTTGACCCCAGTAAAATATAACAAGAAGTCATGACCCCGAAAAAGAATTGCTGGAATTCTAAAGACCCCAGCATCTTCCCGAATTGACTATCATGAAAAAATTGTGGAAGTCATCACCCATGTTGGGAAAAACTTATTGAAAGCCCTGTAAGGCTCATGAATATATTCCATTTGGGCTGCCCTAGAGGTTCTCCATTGTCCGGTCCTTAATTTCCGGATAGAAAGTATTTTTGTATAAATATTTCTTTTGACACAACCTTGGAGGAACTATACTGACAGTATAATTCCTCCAAGATACAACATATACTTCTTATTATTGAATATAATATTATTTTCTGATAAATATGTTTCATTCATGAACGAATATTTTTCATTAACGAATGGATATATTTTTGCAAGTTGTGAACCGCGCCCCCTTCCGTCGGTTTACCCACTCTCTGCAACTGCTTCTCTACGTTAAATTCGCCACGTTTCGTCAACAGATGGCGCTGAGAGAGTCGACCAATGAGAGCGTCGAGAGCAACCGTCACCAAGTTGGACGGGGACACTTTTTCATTGGCTGAGCGGATCCTGTGATCTAGTAGCTATGGCAGCACAAGAACATGCGTTGCCATTGGACAAAAGAATTCCTGAAGTCAGCGTGCTGATAGGTTGTAAAACTCGTGACAGGCCCTGACGCCATCTGTTGACCAAACGTGGCAACTTCTACGAAGTGAAGCAGTGTTGTCGAGAGCGATTAAACCAACGAGGGCGCAGTACACAACTGCGTAGGGAGTTTAGCGATAAGTGGGCCAGACGCATGAGGGTCGTTCAGACAGAATGAGAGCACTTCACGCTGGCAGACTAATTTGAATTTCGAAAAAAAAATCACATTGGTTACTTTTTGTAAAATTAGCGACTAGTGAACCATCGAGGGTACAGTCGTCCTCAAATTTATTCATACCCCATGAAAAATTATAGGAAAAAATATTTAAAAAATGCAAATGAGCTGAACTGGCACGCCTTAGGCTTCATTGAATGACGTTTAATTGGAATATACAGAGATTTAAAAAGTATGGCCGAAATATCACAATTTCAAAATATCATGAAAAACTCAACTTTTTTAAAATTCAAATATCTGATTCGAAATTGAAATCATATCATCCTATGACCAATTCTAAAAACTGCAGTGAAGAAAGTTTTCGAAAATCTCACTTCGATTTTGGAGAAATTGCAAAATATCATTTGAATTTTCACATTTAATACTTTGATAATTTCAAGAATTCTGAAAGAAATCGAATGCCATCAGGCCCACATAGTCAAATGAAAATGATTCGAACGTAATTTTCTGACTTGTTGAATCATATGAGATAGTAATTTCAATAAATGGCAAAAAATGAAGAAAAAGGCATCGCATTCACCAGTTTTTAAAAAATTATGCCGCAAAAACGAAGTGGTATATTGATGCCAATATTTCTTCACAATGTTTCCATGATAAGGTAGTATGATATGAAATCAATTTCGAATCAAATATTTGAAATTTTAAAGGGTTAGGTTTTTCATGATATTTTGAAATCATTGTGTACACACAGGCTGCGCGAGACTGCTTGGGTGAGACTGCTTTTGCACAGACCTGTGTAGCCGTGGAACGCATCACATCGGCCAGATTTGGCCGACGTGTACGTCCGCAACCTCATCACAGCGTAGGAATAAAATATGTCCCAAGTGACTGGCTTAACATTCTTTGTTTAATGCAAAAATATTTACAGATTTTTTGTGAATAATTGTATGGCAAGTAACAACTATCATAATAAGCGAGGTTTATAGGTATTTTGATCCTAGTAACTACGGGGATCGAGGGATCACATGATCAGCCAAGCCAAGTAGTTCGCTGTCAATCACCCGGCGCCATCTTGATTTCCCACAATCCTGTGAGCACGGCGTAACAGATTGGTGCGAGGCAGGAGCGCCTTCTGTTGTAACAATGATTTTGAAATTGTTATATCTTTGTGATATTTTGCCAAAAATTTTCAATCTGTGTACAATTCGACTAAAAGTCATTAAACGAGGCCCAAGACGTGCAAGTGCAACTGATAGGTATTTTCTAAATATTTTTCCCATACTTTTTCATGGGGTATGAATAAATTTGAGGGCGACTGTATATGTTTGACATTTCTTTATGAATTAGGAGAATGCTGGCATAAGAAATAGGACGATATAATCAAAGACAGACACGTGGATACGTTTAGTTTGATATCAATGGAGATCTCGACTTCACATTCGCTGGGTATCATGATCGTCGAAAATGTCACTGATGAGATGGAACCATTGCAATGTTACCAGTTTAAGACTCTTCCATTTAGTCGGCTGTACAAAATAAAGGGGATGGCTTTTTTGTACCTAGGTATGATGATTTGCCCAATCTTTACCTTTGTTGGATTAATCAACAATATCCTCGCCTTTATAGTTCTTAGGAGAGAGAGACCGTTCACGTCAACTTCGGTCATTCTGAGCTATCTTGCCGTCGGGAACTCGCTCTCGCTACTCTTTCGCTTTCTTCGACAAGCAGCTAGCTATTATAGTTACTTCTTTGAATTATTTCTTTGGTATCGGTACTTTTTTAATTTCTTCTCGGGCTATCTTTCATTTCTGGGGCAGTTTTCGAACATATTTAGCGCATATGTCACAGTGATGGTGACTATTGAACCCTTTATTGCTGTTTGTAAACCTCTAAAAGCAAAGACGTTATGTACAATAAAGAAAGCTCACACTATGAGTGTCATAGCTGCCGTTATGCGTTCCTTGTGCCAATAGTTGATTTGATTTATGGGATTCCTGGATGGAAATATGACCCATGCTCCAATTCTTACAAACCAAAATGGAATGTCCATATAAAACAATGGCTGAATGCAAGAGAACGTGGAATACTTCGTGTATTTACTCTTGCAATTTTGGGGACTCTGATGAACTTCCTTATACCAGAGGGCTGCCTGGTTTATTTCACAAGTCGCGTAATATTGGGGCTGAAATATACAGCTTCAATGCGTCAGGTGACCAGCGGCGGCAAAGCCGTGTGATAGCAGTGGTCATTTTAAATGTGGTACTAGAATTGCCTGATGTATTCGTCCAGCTAATATATACGATATACATGATGGATGCACGTTTGTTCTATATTAGCGCTTCATACCAGTTTGCCTGGCTCCGTATGGTCTCTAGTGCTTTTTCTACTTTAAATGAGGGTGTCAATTTATATGTCTACTGTCTTACCGGTAAAAAATTCAGACGAGATTTATGATGTTTCTCTGCGTGTTGACATCCTCGATGAAGTCCCGTGGAATGGGACCATGGAACGGTGTCACTCATCGCCATGATAGATTCAACCTGCGAGGCTTGTGTTCCTACCTTTTCCCGTACATCAAAACTGCTGTGAAATCTAAGGCCTGTGGACAAGAATTTGTGAACAAACTGTTCTGAAGAATAACATGGAATAGGTAAAATGACGTCAAAAGAACCACGACCCTACTCATGGCTCTGAAGACGTCTGTAGCGAAAAGACGAAATATTTTATGAGGTAACGAAAACTTTGCTGGAGCGAAGACAATCTTTCAACTGCAGTCTTCGATATTTATAACAGCCGCTTTACACTACTGTAGATCAGGAAAAGCACCTTGTATGACACAGCTGTATTCATTTGAAATAATTCCTCAACCTGGGGCGAAAATTCGAATCATCAAATACATGTATCCTGCCAAAGAATTATGTCGATTATGTCCGTTCTACAAACAGCTGGCCCGTATCGGTGACTGCCGTGTAGTGCTGCCATCCTTTTTTATATGTCAAGAACGGAGGCACGCGAGAATAAAGTGCAAGTCAGCATTATGTGACATTATTATGTGACTTCGTAGTATTCCGTATGCATAGATTTTCAGTTGATGGTTGGTTACCCTAGTTGTCTTTTCTTCCACTTTACATCCTCCGTTTCGCCGCTAGCTACTCAATCGTCGTCACGCCAATATACTGCATAGGAGAATCCGGCAGCCCTGTCTCGAAGGGCTTACTGGATATAGCATAATCATAAAAAGCATAACATAATCTTAAACCTAGTACCCAAATTTATACCCAGTTGAGATGCCACGTGCAGAGGGAGCGCATCTTGTGCAAGACCCCATAACAGTTGGTGTTCAGTATCAGAGGCGATTTCGAGAAAAAAGCAAAAGAAGGGTTTTAGTTTAATGGAGAATGCATTACACAGTCAAACTTCGAACGAGTATTCTGCAACACCTGTCGCTTCGAAATCGATGTGATCTTCACAAAATGTACATTGCGGCCTACTTATTTCAAATATGCCATTAACTCATTTCAATAAAGTTTTCATGGAACCTCGTTTCCAGGTGCAGGGCCACCGGTGAGTTTGCTACGCGGTGACTCTGCGAGCCATCCATCGATCGACCCGTCGCGACGTCATACTGTGGATTTTGCGTCATGAAAAAGTCACGTCCCCACGACTCATAGGAAACTCAAAATGTAAACACGGAAGTGAACGCTGGTTTTGACATGTTTGATCGCTGACTTGGTGTCTAATCGTATTGCATAAAATTCCCCCAAACCCTGATAAATGGTGCAAACTTGCATTGTCAGCGGGTGCAAAGTCACGTGCTGCCAAGGGAAATCTGGCATAGAATTCCAGATGAATACGAATCTCCGTCAAAAGAGCGCGGTGGTTGCAAGCCATCCAAGTTCCAACCCGAAGATGACGATCGTTAGGCCTATATGGGTGTCGTGTTTGCTCACCGGCTCTCAGGTAGGTAATGTTAAGGAAATATCTTTATAGAAGTGCTGAGTTCGAGGCATCATATTCGGCGGCAATGTCAAGCAATAATATGATGGAACACACTGTAGCCCCCCCCCCGCCGCATGACTCATGATTCAATTTCTGCGTAGGCTATACCAAGATGAGGCAGACCTTGGTTCATAAATTCGATCAACTGATCTAAGTGCTAACTGATTTAGACTTCGACCTGATGCATGCGCATGTTTCATTTCACTGAATCTCTTTTCACATATGAATTAAAAAACTCTCGGCTTCTGTCTCGATTTCAATCATCGAAGCGGCAAACTACTAGTATGGGCGCAGCCATGAGACTCAAGAGGTGCTGGCGTCACTCTGACAACCAATCACCTAGCGGAACGACAAGAAACTAGGTATCCGCGCCACTGCCATGGTGGGCGTGGAAATAATGAGTACTCCCGATTATGTTATGCTTTTTATGATTATGCTATATCCAGTAAGCCGTCTCGAAGTGACGCGTTCCTTTCAGTCTGTCTCTGTGGTTACTATAGTATTTAAATCATCTGGAGCTCGATGGGAGGACCTTCGGTTGTCAGGCAGACCTTGGTATTGTTGGTGAAGTCTGGCTATTGACATGCGTTTTATTGACAGGACACTTCCAGCCAATCCCATGCCTGTGCCTGTGTTCAATTTCAAATCAAATTTCGAACGATAGTTCAGCTGGTTAGGAAACAATGTGCGTTGGACCGTTTACAGTGAACCGTAAGTTCGTTGTTGTCTGGTTACTAGAGGTTTGATTGACACACGCCCATCGAGCTCCAGATGATTTAAACAGAAGTTAGTAGTCCTCAGCCACCTAAAATTGTCGCAGAGCATTTTCCGTACTATGACCGCATATAGTTTTGAGGACCTCAAACTTATTGAGCTCGAATTAGATCGAGTAGAATAAAGGTTATTCCTTGTGATAGATATTGTGCAATGGCCTTTGTTTTATCCGTGACGATGTTAGCATGCTCAGTCTCCTTTTCACAAACTGACACGTAAAACATGACGCATGGTTGTTCGAGAGACGTCCTCAATTTTTCTCGGACACCATGTTTTCATTTAAGGGCCACGGTATTGCCACTTTTTGTCGACAGCCGGCGCCACCGATCATTCTCCAATCGCGTAGTTTTGCCTTTCGCCGAAATGTTGGACGATGTATGATTACAATGCAATGCATACGTGGATACGAAAGTTATTGTGCATTGGGCGAGGTTGATAAGTGGTAGTTTAATATTAGTGAGGTTGAGAACCGTCTACCTATCCTAATCCCGGTCCTGAAACGGATAAATCAGTCAAATACATCATCAGTTTTGTGATTGGAAAAATGTTTGATACGTTGAGCTAATTAAATGTAGCTCAACGTATCAAACATTTTTCCCACAATAAATAACTTCGTGAATACGGTCTCGGTAGAAACAGAAAAGAAATCCGTCTGACGCAATGTTGCGTCAACTTTCTTATAGGCCCTGGCCCAAAGTGAATCAGGACTATCCACAGATTTGTCCAGGTAGTAGTTGGTCCACCAGTTTTGAGATGATGGCCCCCTTTCTTCTGGGAGACAGAGCTGCTTTGTTCTTCGAACCGTTTGTGCAACGGCATGGACAAAACGCGGAATTCCACGGAATTCCGCTAGACATAATTTGGTGGTCTGCAGTTTATACAGTACTATTAACTGGTGTGAAACGTGTCACGTGGATCATCCCCTCCCGTCCCTTCCCCTAATATCTTAGACCAAGAGCCAGGGGGTGTTTAATTGCGTAAAGTGACAGGATGTTTCATGGGTATTTCTGAAAAGGGTATCCCCTGGGGAGTTTGAAACAGTACTGTTTGCCGGTCACAGCCGGGGCTTTCAGCCGGAATTAACCCTTTTCCATTTTTTCACTGGTGTCAAAATTATGGGGTAGGGCAAATTAAAAATTGAATAACTCAATTAATTTATGGAGTAGATATGAGATCTATGTCTTAAAATGTTTGTTTGGATGGGCTCTTTCCTTCCAAATTTCAGTTATGCAAATTGATCCCTTTTCTATGTCACTAGAGGTCAAAAGGTCACGTAAAACCTATATTGCTCCAAAATTTCTTTTTGACCTAAATTTCATAAGAAAATTAACCAGTAAAATAAAAAATCACATATCTTCTCAGAGGTTAGACATCAGGGCAGTTTTTAAAAGTAGTTGTTAGCAATTCGGCTGATTTTAGAGGGTAGTACGACGTTTGTTCTTTGAGTGACGTTTAGTACGACCTTGCAAATCTGCCGCTAGTCCAGTCAAGACATTGTTTAACCCAAAAAATTGCTACAAAAGGTTTTTCACTTGATTCTGTTAGCATTAGGTATACTTTCTGACATATTAAAAGTATGCCAAATCAGTGCCCCGGAAAAGAGTTTTTTCAAGATGGCGTCCAAAATGGCCGCCAGTACCTCCAAATAGCCGTAAGTCAGTAACTATTCACTCGAACTTGGTGATCTTGGTGTCTATCCCCAGGTTGTGGGGTCTAGGAATTCATCAAGGCCATTTCGAATGACTTTAGACCATAGTTAGGAAAATACAATATGGCGCCCAAAATGGCCGCCAAAACCCACCACCAAATAGCCATGATGTTTTATATGTTTGATCCAGTGTGTTTTGATAACGAGACCAGTTATAATCCAAGTTGAATTTGTGGAGGAATTCATTGTCAATTACCATTGTCTATTAAGTGCAGGTCCACGAATAGACCAGGCAGAAAGTGATAAAGTGGGGGTCGGCGGATTGCAATGAAATTTGGTGTGTAGATGGCCCCTAGTGAGGGACAAAAGCACGCAAAATATTGGCCCAATCCTTTGGCTGGTTGGGGCGTATATGGCAAAAATGTGCTTTTACAGGGGTCAAAGTAGGCGTTCATAGTGAAGCCTCTGCAGGGTCCTGGATGACAAAACTGGTTTGAAGTTGTAGGATGAGACCTCATCTTTAAAAATCAAAAAGAAAATCTCTGGTTTTTCTCGCCGTTGCAGAGATATGCCTATGTATATGTAGACATGTAATGTACTACAAATGAACGACATAGCCGTAATACATCCGTAGTACATCAGTAGTGCATTTATGCAGGACTTTGCACCTGCATATCTCTGTAATGGAACGAGTAACCAAGGATTTTATTCTTTTGATAAAGAGAGCCATCCCTTGACTCCTTTCTCTGACGTGCTCACCTTCCTCACCCCTGCAGAGGGTCCGTAATTCGTTGTAGACCAAACCATACCTTTTTTGACACGTAGGCAATACAGCACTGTACCTTTAAATCAAGAGCGATTTGGAGCTAAACAAAAATGGAAAAAAATTCCAAGGGACATCTATTTTCATTCACATATAAGGAATATCTACTGCTGTTGCCTGCCAAGGTGTGAAAATTCACTCAAACGGACAGTATTTTGATGAAAAATCGCTGTTGTCATTAAAAAATTAGTTTTTGGCGGTATTTTTGCCCCTTACTCCCTAACAGTGTGACCAAGCTCCGAAATATTTGGCATGTCTTCATTGTGCACCAAGACCATCTTCTGGTAGGAATTTGAGCCAGATCTGCCGACCCCCGACTTTATCACTTTTTGCAGATTTTGCCTGGTCCACTCGTGGATTGACACTTAA
>NMRB01000686.1:166931-193000 GCA_002633025.1 Notospermus geniculatus | reverse complement strand
GGGGGGGGGGGGATTTTAAAAAAATATTTTTTTTTCAAAAAAAATTTTGAATTTTTGTTTGTTTGTTTTTTTTTGGTAAAAATGGCCTCCAGAGTCATTTTTACACTCCAAAATGCAAAATTAGTCTTCCTTCTTCATGAAAATTGCATTTGAAATGTAAGAAATTAAAGAAAAACACTACTGAAGTGAAAATAGTGATGTTTGAAAATGGTTAGTCTGCAAACTTGAGGGGAGGATATCCCCTCCTTGAAATTTTTGAGGAGGGGATCATCCCCCTCTCCCCCCTCTGGGAGAAACACTGTGAGTCGTTCGATGCATGGGATATATTGCTCCAGGATTTGGGGAAAAAACAAAGCAGGAAAATATCAATACGAGGTATTATTTGTTTAATTTTTTTCTACATGGAAATCGAGTCGGCCTTTTCGTGTCGTTTACATTTCGCATGTTTTCTTCGTGGCCTTTTTGTTTTTCAACACACATGCTAAGAACTTGCAGCACTTAGTTCCCCAACCTTGCATTCCTTTCCTTGTGTGAGGCAACTGATGAAAAAAAATAACGCAAGATTTGCAAACATGATAGAGAGGTTAATAAGTCCTACGATAAACGCTAACACTAACTTTATTGACGTCAGCATGTTGCCTACTGGCGAAGTGAATAACGCTCACCGCTAATCCTGCCCCACTCGCACTTGAGATGTCAATAATATCAAGAATATATAAGTACCAAGAATGTACAGTTCCGAATATGTGTCAAAAAGTGAGTTAACTAATTTGCCACCGGTGACCCTGTAACCGAAGGGATCTTAATTTGTGAAGGAGTTTTGTGTAGAGAAGATCATTGCAAACAAAATGACACCTCCCATAGTAAAATACACTCAGAAATAACCGAGCTACAGAGCAGTTTTGAATGGATCATATTTTCGACAAATTGGTATTGTACTTGATCTCAGGGTTGGGCACTCTGAACTATACAACAAATCAATGGTTTCACCAAAATAAAAAAAAATGTATGCCAGTAATATGTCTGTAATAGTGGGGTTCACCGTGTCATAATTTTGGCTCCCGTAGGAATTTAATGCCCAAATTGAGATATTGGTATTTTTTGCTTCTGTTGGACACAAGGTTCATGAAAATGGACGGTAACAATTTTTCTGACCCCCCTAAGGGGGTCAATTGACCCCTTTTTGACCTTGACCCCCCTTATACAGGAATCGTCATATCTCTGGAACGGCAGCACGTATTGAGATGATCTAAAGATGTAAACCCATGTTTTTTAGGATGCCCGATTGATTAAGATATGTTTCAAGGTCACCAGGGGTGAAGGTCACGCTTAAAGGTCAAGGTCATGTGACTGTGAAATAGAAATTGGCATATATTTGCAATGGATGGGCAAATCTGTGCTATATAATTGAGTAAATGGACATTGTAATGGATGGTTAGTTGATTTAGATGTGCCTTAAGGTTATCTGAGGTCAAGGTCACACCCATAGGTCAAGGTCAAACTGTAAAAATCATGATGCAGTGTGGACTTGCAATGATCGTTGTACAGGAAGTTATTTTTCCAGACAAGGCACTCAGATATTCTGTTACTGAGACTAATCTGCATGCATGAGGGCTATGGTTACTCAATCCAGGTCAAGGTCAAGGTCTTAAAATGACGCCATTTTTCTTTGTTTCAGGCTTTGACACAATACACTAGCACCTGCAGTGCCACCTTTCTTGTTGATGGACTGATAATGTTTTCAAGGTGTTCAGCCCCAAAATATTGATTTCCCCATGAGTCAAGGTCATCCATTCACTGCTTATGGTCAAGGTCACATTTTGACATTTTAAAGCTGTCATCCTTTAAGTGTCATTTTGCTTTACTTTCCAGGATATCTCCATTTACGTGGTTTGTACAGATCAGCAAACTGATCAGCGTCATTTCCTATTGATATCAAGAATGGCTGACAACATTTCTCTGACGTGCATTATTTGCAGTGAAGGGAAGTCTGCAGGTCAGCTTGTGGCAAATCACCTTTCGTTTTGATTAACTCATAATGTTTTCAACGTGTTGAGCTCCAAAATATTGATTTCCCCACGAATCAAGGTTATCCATTCACTGCTTATGGTCAAGGTCACATTTTGACATTTTAAAGCTGTCATCCTTTAAGTGTCATTTTGCTTTACTTTCCAGGATATCTCTACCTGCGTTATTTGCAGGGAAGGAAAGTCTTCAGGTCAGCTTGTAGCAAATCCTGGTCTTGATATGATACTGTCTATCAAGGAATATGCTACAAAACGCGTTGAACTTGGTGAATTAGATTTCAAACCGTTGGCTGAACACATGGCCGGTTTATCTCAAGCCGAATTGAATCTCGTCAGGTATCATTCTAACTGTCGTAAAAAAGTTGTTAACAAAGAACTGACTCAAAGGGCTGTGAAACGATCACATTCTCCGAAAGACATGGTGGTGGAACGTAAAGTTGGACGGCCATCTACTAGTTCAGATGATTACAGCCGTCCTCAGCGTATTGTTGGAGTCAAACCAAAGGAAAAAATATGTGTCTTTTCCCCGTGTCCCTTTGAGGGTAAGGAAGACCTTCACATGGTTAAGACTGACAACAGAGGACAAACATTGCTGGACATCAAACAGAGAACAAATGACGATCGTATCCGAGCTTGTTTATCCAGTTTACATGAACCAGGAGATGCGTCGGCACAAGAAAAGTGGTATCATTCCAGCTGTATAAAAAACGCTATACGATCACTTCCACAAGAGGATGAGACCAAAACTGACCTCAGCATCAGACAGCGAATATCAGACATTCAGCTCATCATGTTCGTTGAATCTTCCATTTCTGAGAAGGGTGCAGTGTTAAGCATGACTGATGTAAACAAGGAGTATGCCTCAATTTTACAAGAAAACAGGATTGAGAAAGCTCCTAATCAAAGGAAGTACCTAAAAGAACTTATGAAGAAGCATATTCCTAATGTGGAGTTCGTGCGGTCACCTCGCCGCAATGAGAGTGAAAATGTGGTGCTGTCCGAAGTTGTTGGTGAAGCTGTTGATTTCGTTGTAAACCAGGATGCAAATGCCGTAATTGATGGAATTGTGAAATCATCACGCTCGCTGCGGAAAGAACTTCTGGAGTATCGAGACAAATGGAAGTTCACTGGCAGGCTGGATGATTTTGATAACCCACCTCTACTTGAGTTCCTTCTGAAGCAGATACTGTTTGGTCCTCACAAAAAACATGTTACAGGCAGAGGTGATGATGAACTACACAAAGCTGTTGATGTTTTGACCCAGGTCATATTACAGAATGTCAAAACTGATCGTCAAGTGAAATATAAGCCAAAAAATGACGCTGGATTTGTACAAAGAGCTGAAACACCAGTCTCTATAGGTCTACCGCTTACCTTGCACAGGAAGGTCCGTGATAAAAGACTTGTCAATTTCATCTCTGACATGTATTTGGGTAGCTCATACAGAAATATTCTAAATCTGCAGGAGAGGATCGCATGTGGTGTTGTAGAAAGGATGAAAGAAACTGGTGGTTATGTTCTGCCAAGGTTCGTTAAGAAAGACAAGTCCATTTATTTTGCAATTGACAACATCGACTTTTTGGAAGACACTGCATTCGGGCAAGACACACTGCATGGCACCATAGCTGTGATCAATCAGGAGGAATTTGAGGACGGGGAACCAATCAATGAGGACATTCTCATTCCTGACAAGCCAGAACCAGTCCGTCTTGATGTTGTATACCGTGATGAGCCCGTCATTTCTCCCAAACCAGTCAAGTTCGACGCATTCGCTATAGATGAAGGAACAGAATTGGTAAAAGCCTACAAGCAAAGAGATCGCACGTGGGGTCTAGCACACCACCTTGGGAATGTGAAATATGGAGAATGTGATCCATGCCATGAAGATGTTGCCGCTCAGGATGTTCCTCCAAATCAAACGGGTTCTGGATCATGTACTGACTTGACTCCCATAGAAGAAAGCCAGAAAATCTTTAATCCAGGTACTAGTGCCAGTATCATAGCTGTATCTAGTGATCAAACAAGACCAAAAAAGGCTGACAAACAGGACGTCATGCCCACTTGGGGAGCCACCAATTCGATTCTCGATTCGGCAAAAGGCATTCAAACCAAGAAAACAAACAGCGAAGTGATATCTCCTTTATTTAGGCAACCTCCAACAGATTATGCAACACTTTATACAGTGCTCATGCTCACTCAAGATATATCTGCTGTCGTTGTTGGACCTGAGAGAAAGACGGTCATAACTCTAGACCTGGATCTCTATGAAAGAGCACTGAAGATTCAGTACATTCGGGTTTCAGCTCAGTCTTTTCTAGAGTTTCAGATTGTAAAGTTCCACTTGAAAAAGACCCCGGTTGGGGTCGAAAATTCGTGAATTCTGGAGATTGACTTCTTGTTTATTATCATTTAGTGTGTCAATTTTGTGCTTTTTGTACCTTGGAAGATTCAGCAGTCAGTAGAGAATACTAATTGGGTGCTCCGTGCAGGAGAGCTGCATATTTGCTGCTCTCCATGCTCTGGCAAAATACGTTGAAGGCAGTGGTTTAGACCTAGTGGCCATCGAGACGTCAATCTACTCGCCAGCAGCCTTACGAGCTATTTTCACAGGAAAGGCGTTCAAACGAGGAGTTGAATATCACATCACAAATGCTCTTGCATGTTTTTTATGCGATTTGATGCTATCTTGGGAGAATCTCCACCTGAGCCCCTGAGACTCCAGTGCCAAGAGCTAAGAAGGAGTCTACATGAGCGTGACCCGAAATCATTTGATCTTTTTGAAGCCTTGCAAAGTCAGTACAACAGTCGCATTGGAATGATGTCGACTCCTGCAACTGGTGATCTTGCCTCTTTCCTAAGTATCTATACCACACAAGTCGAAGCTCTTCTTCATCTCATCCGCGCATCTCGTCAAAATGATTGGGAAGGTTTTCTAGCTGCTATCGATGAGAACATCAAGTACTTTATGGCACATGACCTGTATAAATATGCACGTATGATGCCTGTTCATCTCGCGCAGATGAAAGTCTTGAGAGAAGAAGATCCACAGACCTGGGACGCACTCAAGAACGGGGACTTGTGTGTCAGAAAATCAAACACCCCGTTCACCGCCTTGTTTGTTGACCAGACACTTGAACAAGAGATAAAGAAGCTTAAGGGAACAGGAGGCATCACTGGCTTGACTCAGCATGACGAGTTGCTTGATAGATTTCTGATCACACTACCAGAGCTAACTAGACTTGCCGCCGAGTATCAGGAGCGCTATACCAGCGGATTGTCGAGCACCTGTGAAGCAAGTAAGCAGCATTATCAGGTGACAGGGGATGTTGCGAACCGTCTTGCGAGCAACGCGTTGAAGTTGAGAGGATGTGTGGAGCTTCACTGTGAAGGAAATCCATATGCTAATGGAACAACGCTCAAGAACATTGTCTCATCATTGGTTGTCGCTGAAGCTGCCAAAGAAGACATCTTACGACGAGATGAAAAGGGTCAGTCAGCATACAAAACTTTTGTTGATGAGAGGATGATTGTTGGATCCGAAGCATCCATCTGGGACCCCATGAAAAAGTTGAAACTGAAGACCCATTCCACCTGGATGTGCAAGCAGACGTCTCGTGTGGGAGATAAGGTAATCAAACTGCGGGAGGAGCGAGAACTGCTTGCGCGATTCCTTGTTATCCAGCAGGCTCGACCAGAGTTAGTGCCAATGTTGCCAAACACCATTGGGGACTATGAGATGTCCGTTATCCCTAGATCACTGTTTGCCAACGACGGATCCTTGCTGATCCCAACTGACAAAAGCAGCATTATGCATTCAGTTGAAGCTATTTCGGTTGGAGAGGAATCGTTGGAACAATCAGGGACTGCAGATGAATTGCCTACTGACGAAATTGATGATGAAATTATGGATAGTACAACAGGCGAGGCACCATCCAGTGACACGGACATGAGTTTCGAAAGAGTCATCATTTTTGATGCCATGGGAGTTTTGCAGAGTATGAAGAAGACATCTGCCATGACCAAGATTTCTCATCTCAAGACAGCTTTCATCAAAAAGATATCCAGTCTCATGAAAGGGTATAAACAAGGACGAGTTATATTTGACCGATACTTGGAGGTATCTCTGAAAAACAAAACACGCGCCAAACGAGCACAGAAAACACCCGCTGCGGCAATGGAGTTTGTGGTGCATGATGAGATGAGCATGCGAAAGTTTCATTAAAAGAACTCCTTTCTAATTCAAAAACAAAGTCCCAACTGACAGAACAGCTTGCTGAAGGTCTTCTTGAAAATTTCAAAGACTGTCAGCAGGATTTGGTTGTCTGCTATGAAGACAAGGTTCGGTCCAACCGTCATGATCTACTGCCAGACGACATGAAAATTCACAGCCATGAGGAAGCAGACACGATGATTCCACTGCATGTTCTTGACGTCATCCGGGAGTCAACGGTCAAGGCTATTGATGTTATGTCACCAGATACGGACGTCCTAATTCTGCTCATGGATTTAGCTGCAAATGCTCACTTAGGTGTATTCACTAAGCTTCGTTTGTTGACAGGGAAGGGGGCAAAACGTAGAGTGATTGATGTACGTGATCGAGTGTCAGCAATTGGTCTTGAAAAGTCAAAAGGGTTAATAGGTCTTCACCACTTCACTGGAGCCGATTGGGGTGGAAAGTTTGTCGGAATATCCAAAAAGACATGGGTATCTGCCTTCTTGTCTTTACCCCCTGAAGATGAAGTTGTGCAGGCATTTGCAAACATGGGCCATGAAACAAATCTGGAACAGGATCTAGGTACCTTACTGACGGATGATGGTAACATTGCAGAGAGGTATCGCCCATTTGAACGATTTGTATGCAAGGTATACTCGCAGCAAAGCAAAATAAATACTCTACCTGCTCTGCGATGGGAACTCTTCCGTAGGAAAAATCTAGAGGGTGAAAAGCTTCCCCCAACTCGAGGAACCCTTCTACCTCATATTCTCCGAGCAAACTATATGTCACTAAGGGACAAGACCTACATTTCTGCAACGCCTGAACTGCCACCAATTGAACAAAATGGGTGGGAAGTTGGTGCAGATCAAGGATATGTTCCAGTCAAATGCCTTAAAAATCCAGCACCAGATGCAGTGTTGGAACTTGTCAAATGTGGATGTCGTGGCGCATGTGACTCTGTCAGGTGCTCCTGTCTGCGAAATGGTCTCAACTGTACAGCATTATGTAAATGTACTGATTGTTCAAACGTTGGGAGATACAGCCCTGATGGAGAAAGTGATGACGTTGACCTGTGAACTAAGAACGTACGCCCCTAGATTAATGTCAACTGGAAGTGTCACATTACATAATGCCATAAGCAATTATTCGTTGAATTTACTCCTCTTACAAACAGCAGATATCTGTACCACCCTTGTAAGATCAACATCCAATAAAAAGGAAAGCTTGAAAAGTTATATTAATTGACTTTCAAACCTTATTTCTAGCAAATAATGCAATTACATCATCGCCGTCACAACCTTCACCATGGAGATGGCATAAAGTGCACATGACCTTGACCTTTAAGCGTGACCTTCACCCCTGGTGACCTCGAAACATATCTCAATCAATTGGGCATCCTAAAAAACATGGGTTTACATCTTTAGATCACCTCAATACGTGCTGCCGTTCCAGAGATGTGGCGATTCCTGAATAAGGGGGGTCAAGGTCAAAAAGGGGTCACGTGACCCCCTTAGGATGGTCGGAAAAATTGTTACCGTCCATTTTCATGAACCTTGTGTCCAACAGAAGCAAAAAATACCTTTATCTCAATTTGGGCATTAAATTCCTACGGGATGACATGGTGAACCCCACTAATAGCCACATCAGCATCTTTTCAGGTGGTACTGGTGTCCTTCCTCCAGCAGATTCAGTCACAAGGTCTGCTTGGATGCCATTCAAAAGCTCCACAAAAATACCCTTCCTGATGCGGAAGTGCATGGTAAATCCTTCAAGCTGAAGAAGGGTACCACCCTTTCTGCGAACCTTTGAATTTTGGGTACACGGGCCCTCCGCATAAACATAGCATAGAAGGGGGTGTTGGTGTACAAATTCACTGCTGCTGGTAAATAATAATCATTATTTTCATCAAAGATGAAACACCTCATCATTTCATTTGCCATTGTTGATTGTATCAGCGAATTTAAAACTCCCGCTAAGAAAATTGATGGGAACGGCTGCATTTGAAATAGGCAGATTTGGAATGACAACAACAACGATTCGTCTGATTTGGAATTCGATTCGGAACCCGGGTAGGCATGCGCATTGTGTTTATTTAACGTCATAACCGGTGGCAGATTTTCAACTCGAGTAAGGTGGGGAGTTACAATCGAAGTCAGTCTTCTACGTCCGTCTTCTACGTTTTAGGTGCGCTCTGTCTACTGATATCAAAATTTTGTGAAAAATTGGAAATTATCAAATTATCAAGATTTTGATAATCTCAAATGCATGTATCTCAGCAACCACTGAACAGGTTTTGACCAAACAAGGCCCAAAATCCTTAGAAAGTTCCACCCTATCATAACTGCAACAAAATTCACAAAAAAGTTACATAATAAAAATGTTCTTCTGATGAGCTATTACGCAATTTCCAAATTTTGCAAAATTTTGATGCAGGAATATGGCCAACAACGTGAACTTCCGTGTGGAACGAAATTGGCCCAGTAGTATTTGAAATATCAGTTGTAGATATATAGGCCCGAACTTATAAAGGATGTCTATCCCTTAGACAAGTCTAACTCGCCAAGACAAGTCTAAATCAGTCGTCTAGCTTAAACTGCGATTACAGAAGGATGTCTAGCTTAGACGTGTCTAAAACTGCCGTCCAAAGATAGACAACGATGTCCAAATAACAAAGGAATTGCAAAACATGCCAGGGGGGTTGTTTTGCAGTTGTCTAAGCTTGTGATTCATTCATAATTTCAAGTTTTATGGTCTTAAAAGGTGTCCTAGTGGCCCTAGATTATCTGCATGAAAAGAAAATGTGGCTATGAAAGATATTCAAGGAAATATGCCGGAAAATTAGGTGGGCATTTACTTTTGACTAAGGGTGTACTATCCATCCATTCACAACAACAAATAGGCCTGTGTGACGAATGTGGTGCGATATGAGGTCATCTAAGTTATGCCACTTCACAATTGCATTATATAATCGTCTCAACAAAGGCACTGCCTTTGTTGAGACCATTTAATCACCTGTTGGACCTGACTAGCTAGACCGACGTCCTTGCGTTGTTCGAAATTCCGATAAACACCAGTGTTTTGGTAGACTTGTCTAACAGTTGTCTTACAAATGTTTAGGCTTAAACAAGTCCAAGTTAGACAGGCGAAAAACACCTTTTATAAGTTCGGGCCATTATGTCCATGACTTCTGTACCTCCTTTCGACTTTACACTATTATGTCCAACCAGGTGGGCCAAGGTCCATGGACCATTTCATTATGTACCAAGGATAATGAACCCTAAAACTGGATGTAACCTAAAAATTAGTGTTAGTGGGGAATGTAGTATTTGCAGACAGCTCCAGAATGCCAGTGACCTACCAGTGGCTCGTAAACAGATACACATGTACAGTAGGGCTCATGTGAGCCTATACCATGAATCTGGGTCATCTTGGCATTATGAGACTGATTGTTTGCGGCTTCTTACTCAAAAACGTTCGCTTTGTTTTAGGGTCCGTAGGCCTTTTCGTTTCTGTTTCGTTCTGTCAAATAGTATTTCAGTGTAGACACGTAGATGTTAACAGGCCTATGCTTGTTGCAAAAACACCGATGGGGTCAGTCGTTTTAGACAGTAGGGAGGTTGAGCCACTTATCACGGATCCTTATACGTAAACGGATCGAAATGTACACAAAATTTGTCCTCGTTGTACACAATTCTATCAGTATACGTATAAGGGTTCGTGATAAGTCGCTGATCTCAACCTCCCTACTATATAAAATGACTGACCTATCGATGTGACAGCAGCAAGCGTAGGCCAGTTTACATCTACGTGTGTACATTGTAATATAACTGCTGAACTTTTTCATTGGCGTTTGAAATACACGCGCAGCTTTGAAATGGTGATCGTATAACGCGTTACCTGATAGGCCTACCCGATTAGTTTTTTTTCTCGCAGGATGAAGGGAAATATCAGCAACCTCTGTTCCCGCTACATGCATGACTTGAACAAAACGTGTGAAACATGCCGAGTGACTCGGTAAACACTGACAGTAGCATTAAGGAGAGGAATGTCCGCCCATTTCATCCCGGAATAGAAGCAGTCAGCTGTGCGTACGGCCAAAAGACGGTACCGGCAGCAAAGTTAGAGCCAACCAACACAACGTACAATTCTCGTGATTGGTGCTCAATGAAGCCTGAATGGGTCCGATAGGCATTGAAGTGGGCCGTAGTGACACCTATTGGTCAACTGACAAACAGCTAAAGATTAGTTCCAACTGTTTTAATCGGGGCTTACAGGTGTCTATAAAGAAACAAATGGATCTAAATGTGATTGACCGGCGGTGACATCCACAGGTTACACTGACGCAAGCCATAACTAAGACTACGAATTCAACTTCAGGATCGATCCATTCGTTTGAAAACGGACGAATTTACAAGGTTATAAATGGTATACTGTCATTGTGTTATGAGTATTTATTTTTTGCCCTCCTGCTGATCGACGTTATGGCGAATTTTTCACATTCGATAGGTGCTAACGAAGATGCCCAAATTTTGATTACACTTAGCGCTATCGTTGAAGCTTACTTTCAACCAACACTCGTTCCTCTTGGTGTTGTGGGGAATATTTTGTCGCTCAAAATTCTCTGTCTACCAAAGTACAAATATCAGTCCGCATGCGTGTACATGAAGGGGATGGCTGTTTCAGATTCTATGTTTCTTGTTTTGGCGGTACTACAACGTACCATAATTTCCATCAAAATTCACGACCTGAGAAAGTTGGACAGTTTTAAGTGGATTTGCATCCAGTACATGTTTTGGCCTTATTACAGCACTTTGGTGTCTGCATTAATGCTTCAAGTTATGACCGTCGAACGTTTTACCGCCTTGATGTTTCCATTCAAGGCAAAAACGTGGTGGGGCGTTGACAAAGCCAAGCGTGTCGTAATCGGTCTCTACGTAATTCTCGCCATGATATTGTTCCCTTTGAACGTTTTTCGGGAGCGGCAGCAAAAATATCAGGGGTGGCTCTGTCCGTTTCATTTTAGTGGCGATCTGTCAATCGTCTACGAAAATGTCATGTCTACATTGTTTGACTTCTCCCTGCCATTTATCGTCATCACAATCAGTAACTGTGGGATTATACTTGTTTTAAAAGGCGGAAGGCGGCGACGTCAAGATTTGACATCTCAGAAGAACCAATCAGACAGCGAAATTATTCCAATGTTAATCATAGTGTCGTCTGCGTTTGTTGTCTTTAAGCTGCCGGCTGCATTAAGAAAACTTGTGTGGAATGCACTGTCGGACGCCTTGGAGTGGGAAGTTACGCCACTAACTATTGCAGCACAGCGATTGAGTGTGACGATCACATATATCCTTTCGATCTGCAACTACGCATTCAACTCATACCTGTACATATTCTCTTTGCGAAAATTTCGGCAGGATGCTAGGGAATTACTTTTTTGCAGAAAGCTGCAATAGATTTACCATTTTTTCTCGGCGGACTCAGTGCTTAAATGAGAGCCATACAGGTACATGTAGATACATTATGAACCTCGGCGAAAGATACATGTATGCTAATGAAATGGTCCTTGGACCGTGTGCTCATCTAGTGGGTGAATGTACCAGAAGAACAAATGACAATAATGTTACATGAAATGTTCCAGGGCAAGCAATGAGTTCCAGGGTATTATGATTAGCCCAAGCCAAGAATCGAAATCGGACTGAAACTTGTTGTCATAGGTCATCTGACATAGGGATATACCAAGATTAAGGTACAAACCTGCCACCAAAAGGTAATGTTCTGAACTTTTACGTCTGTGACCTTGAAAAATAGGTCAAATTAAAAGCCTATTTCATATGTGATGTATTCTCATTAGATACACCTATGATAAAAATTCGCAGATGCTCCATTCATTAGTTCAGGAGTTATTGCAGTTTTTTGTTTTGGCCACCTGGTGGCCAATCCAAGAATCAAAAGGGACCAACTTGCTGTCGTAGGTCGCCTCACCTAGGGGAATATTTCAGGTCAATAGCTCCAGTGGCTACGAAACGTGGCACCAGAAAGTAAAATTCTGAACCCTGTAACCTTGAAAAGTAGGTCAAATCAAACACTCCTTACATGTATATGTTATGTGTTTTTATTAGACACACCTGTGTAAAAATTTGGAAATTATCCAGTCATTAGTTCAGGAGCTGGTGTTATAGGCCATCTGACCTAAGGATATATGTACACCCTTAGTCAAAAGTAAATAGACGGCGACTAATTTCAATATTTACTAATATAGCAGCCAGGCACAGTTTTTCTTTGTATTTCCATTGATAAAAATTGCTTTGGCACCTTTATACACCAAAGTTATCTTGCTGTCATTTGAACTGATATTTTTTGTGAAAGTTTGAATTTTCATCAAAAAATGTGATTTTTTTATTCGAAATTTGTTGGTGATCGCAACTATGCCAACTTGAAGCAGATTTCTTTCTAGGTAGAATCTAGCTTGCTGGATCTGAAGGGGGACAAAGTTACAGAGGGACTTTGCAGTGATTTTTGTTCAGTTCGCCAAGTTCGATCTTCCACGAGCTCGTCCGTATTTTATACCTACCAAGTGTTGAATATTCATCAGTTCTCCGTCACAAAGCACACGCTCGGGGGAAACCACATTCATTGCGTTGCATCATTATTATTGATTGTATTGTGCACTATGGTTTAGTTTTGAAAGGGCAAACATGCCTGTGGTTAGCTATCTGCGGTAATCGCATACAATAGGTCGGAATGTCATCCCGGTCCACTGATGCCTTATTTGTTATTCACATTATCGCTTACTGAAATTCCAAAGGTTTGGTCAAATTGGCCAAGTATAAATAGCGATTATTATTCGTGATCCTGAACTTGCCGCATCACAACTGGTTGGTTATAAATGTGGTGACAGACTGGCAACTGGAAAACGCTAATATTGCTTGTAAGAAACCATCAATAAATTGGTTGCAGAAGCGTCAATTCTTTATTTCAAAATATCATTGTCCCTGGAAACAGTAGAGCTGTAAAATGTCCTGGTTCTCGATTTTGCAAAGGCGATAATAAAAAAAACTCATTTTTTGATCAAATTTCAATATTTCACCAAAAACAGTCACTAAACTGTATACCCAGGTCATTTCGAGGGAATGAGGTGCCGAAGCAGTTATGAGTGAGTATAAAAAGAAAAAAAATGCGTTTCATTAATATTAAAAGGGAAATACTGAATTTAGTCGCTGTCTATTTACTTTTGACTAAGGGTGTACATGTACAGCCTTCAGCATTAATTTATCTACACCTCATTTTTTTGAATATCTTGGGAGCATATTGTCCAAATTTGATCGGGTTAGTGTTATGTGAAGTTTCCATGCCTTGGTCAAATAATTCCACAGATAACTTTTCTGTCTGTAGTTAAACACACAAATAGGTGACGTCATGAACACTGCACGTAATGTCAATATCCCTTCAGCCGTTGTTGGGGCTGAGGGATAAAAGCTCTTGCCCATTTTTGTGTCCGTTTCCTCTATCTCCTTTTTGCGGTACTAACCGCCCATACTGCTTGCGTTAAGCCTCAGTTTCGTAAGTCGGGCGGCTGCGGAGCCCCATAGACCTCATTGATAAAAAAACGCATTTTCATTTTTTGCGAGGTTCCATTATTCGTTTCCTTGGGGGATTGTAAAATTTCTAGAAGTCCCCACCGCAGTGAAAACGTTTCCACCGCGGTGGGAAACTTTCCACGCGATGAAAACCTTTTCACCGCGGCGAAAAAGTACCTGGAATCAGCATCGATTGTTGAGCGGTTTAGAGGTGGTCTATAGACCACCAAAAATACAAAAAAAACGTACGCGTGCCGTAGCCATGAATCAATGTGTTTAAATCAGTGTCAGCCAGCCGCTGTTTCGAATCTAGAGATTCTGGTCTGGACGCCGATCAGGAACAAAGCCAGTCACTCATTCCCATCCGTCAATTCATGCCATTTGAAAATCGAAGTCCGGCTGCTGAATGGACAAGAGAAGTGATCATGTGATCTCATGGCGACGACCATACAAGGTCAGTTAGTTTGTTTTCTCGACGTGATCTTCCATACGGATGCATAACTCATTTTTCAGCCTGAAATTCAACCACGATTAGTTAATACATCCTGGAACTCCACGTGTATTGGCTACGTCATAAAGACTACGCCACTACCCCTGGAAGCTTTCGCATGAATTTCTGTATTCACTCACATCGAGAAATCAATGTACCAATCAGAGCCCTCCTGAGATTTGACCGTTAACCTCGCCTTCAGGTTTTGGCATGATACCAACTAACTCTTCTAGTACTGCAATCTACTTGCGTAGGAACTAGGAACGAGGTAACAGAAAACAACATGGCGAATGCTNAAATTAACAAATTAATCTCGGTTTCCTTTTTTCTGATACACACTGTATAAGTACCAAGAATGTACAACTCACTAATCAATCAAAAGCGTGGGCATTAGGTTACTTTTTCTGATAATAGAGGGCGTACGGTAATTATAGGCCTTCTAATTAAATAACCAATGTTTAGATTTAAGGGTTGTTGACTGAATTATATTATTTAGAATAATGTCAATATTCTTATGTAAAGTTACAGACATATTACTGGCATACACATTTTTTTTGATTTTGGTGAAACCATGGATTTGTTGTTTAGGTCAGAGTGCCCGACCCAGAGATCAAGTACGATATCAATTTGTCGAAAATATGATCCATTCAAAACTACTCTGTAGCTCGGTTATTTCTGAGCGCATATAACTGCGGGACGTGTCATTTTGTTCGTGATGATCTTCTCTACACAATAAGCCTTCACAAATTAAGATCTCTTCAGTTACAGGGTCACCAGAGGCAAATTAGTAAACTCACTTTTGGCACATATTTGGAGTTGTACATTCTTGGTACTTATATATTCTTGCTTATACGTATACGGATCCAAATGTACACAAAATTTGTCTTCGCTGTACAGAATTCTATCAGTGTACGTATAAGGATTCCTGGTAAGTCGCTGATCGCAACCTCCCTACTGTTTAAAATGACTGACCCTATCGATGTGATAGCAGCAAGCGTAGGCCAGTTTACATCTACGTGTGTACATCGTAATATTAGTTGAACTACAGGGTGTATCAAAAAAAATGCAACAGTTGGTATTTTCTCCAATATCTATAAATCTAGGCTGGATATGACAAATATACATAGGTCATATTAATCCTGTGGATCTTAGCTTCAAAATGACACCATTCATGTTGGAATACCGTTACGCATGACTGATCTAGCACTGTAAAACAAAACGACCTAAAACCGCATTTGTTACAGGACGAGGATTCCTGTTGTTATTGCCATTCTGTGCCTTTATTCATTGCATAATATTCACAGACAATGCCCAGATGGTAGCGTAACTGCTGTCACTCTTCCAATAAAGAACTCAACGACAGACAGATAAAAACCTTAATTTATTCTTTGTCAACAAAGTAACATCTTTGATGTTGATCTCAGCAAAGTGTAAAACAACAGATGTAAACGTAGTTTTTTATGGCCTGTTGTGCTTCCCCACTTGGTTTTAGTCATGGCCAAGTTCTCATGGCCCCATCATGGCGGAAAATGCATCATCTTACAAAGGTAAATCCCAACCCTGCAACAAATTGGATTACCAGCCATTTCGTTTCAACAGTGCCTGATCAGCCTTGTGTAACTCTATTCAGGCGCCAATGGCACCAATTTGAAGCTAAGATCCACAGGATTAATATGACCTATGTATATTTGTCATATCCATCCTACATTTATAGGTATTGGAGAAAATACCAACTGTTGCGGGTTTTTTTATACACCCTGTAGTAAACTTTGTCATTGGTGTTTGAAATACACGCGCAGCTTTGAAATGGTGATCGTGTAACGAGTTACCTGATAGGCCTACCCGATTAGTTTTTTTTCTCCCAGGATGAAGGAAACTATTAGCAATCTCTGTTCCCGCTACAGGCATGACTTGAACAAAACGTATGACACATGCTGAGTGACTCGGTTAACATTGACAGTAGCATTAAGGAAAGGAATGTCCGCCCATTTCATCCCGGTGTAACGTTTTTCAGTGAGGCCCGTGAGCCAGTGTGACAGTACAATAGATCGACGGAATAAGCGGCGACTGAACAATGGGCGACACACAGAGAAACAGTGAGTTCGTTTCCCAGTGTGTTCCGAACAATGGGAATCACACAGAAAAACGGCCACACTGAAAAACGTTACACCTGAATAGGAACAGTCAGCTGTGCGTACGGCCAAAAGACGGTACTGGTACCAAAGTTAGAGCCAACCAACACAACGTAAAATTCTCCTGATTGGTGCTCAATGAAGCCTGAATGGGTCCGATAGGCACTGAAGTGGGCCGTAGTGACACCTATTTGTCAACTGACAAACAGCTAGTGATTAGTTCCAACTGTTTTAATCGGGGCTTACTGGTGTCTACAAAGAAACAAATGGGTCTAAATGTGATTGACCGGCTATGACATCTACATTACACTGACGCAAGCCATAACTAAGACTACGAATTCAACTTCAGGATCGATTCAATAATGTGCACCATTCATTGGAAAACGGATGAGTTTACAAGGTTATAAATGGTATACTGTCATTGTGTTATATGTATTTATTTTTTGCCCTCCTGCTGATCGACGTTATGACGAATTTTTCACATTCGACAGGTGCCAACGAAGATGCCCAAATTTTGATTACACCTAGCGCTATCGTTGAAGCTTACTTTCAACCAACACTCATTCCTCTTGGTGTCGTGGGGAATATTTTGTCGCTCAAAATTCTCTGTCTACCAAAGTACAAATATCAGTCCGCATGTGTGTACATGAAGGGGATGGCTGTTTCAGATTCTATGTTTCTTGTTTTGGCGGTACTACAACGTACCATAATTTCCATCAAAATTCACGATCTGAGAAAGTTGGACAGTTTTAAGTGGATTTGCATCCAGTACATGTTTTGGCCTTATTACAGCACTCTGGTGTCTGCATTAATGCTTCAAGTTATGACCGTCGAACGTTTTACCGCCTTGATGTTTCCGTTCAAGGCAAACACGTGGTGGGGCGTTGACAAAGCCAAGCGTGTCGTAATCGGTCTCTATGTAATTCTCGCCATGATATTGTTCCCTTTGAACGTTTTTCGGAAGCGGCAGCAAAAATATCAGGGGTGGCTCTGTCCGTTTCATTTTAGTGGCGATCTGTCAATCGTCTACGAAAATGTCATGTCTACATTGTTTGACTTCTCCCTGCCTTTTATCGTCATCACAATCAGTAACTGTGGGATTATACTTGTTTTAAAAGGCGGAAGGCGGCGACGTCAAGATTTGACATCTCAGAAGAACCAATCAGACAGCGAAATTATTCCAATGTTAATCATAGTGTCGTCTGCGTTTGTTGTCTTTAAGCTGCCGGATGCATTAAGAAAACTTGTGTGGAATGCACTGTCGGACGCCTTGGAGTGGGAAGTTACGCCACTAACTATTGCAGCACAGCGATTGAGTGTGACGATCACATATATCCTTTCGATCTGCAACTACGCATTCAACTCATACCTGTACATATTCTCTTTGCGAAAATTTCGGCAGGATGCTAGGGAATTACTTTTTTGCAGAAAGCTGCAATAGATTTACCATTTTTTCTCGGCGGACTCAGTGCTTAAATGAGAGCCATACAGGTACATGTAGATACATTATGAACCTCGGCGAAAGATACATGTATGCTAATGAAATGGTCCTTGGACCGTGTGCTCATCTAGTGGGTGAATGTACCAGAAGAACAAATGACAATAATGTTACATGAAATGTTCCAGGGCAAGCAATGAGTTCCAGGGTATTATGATTAGCCCAAGCCAAGAATCGAAATCGGACTGGAACTTGTTGTCATAGGTCATCTGACATAGGGATATACCAAGATTAAGGTAAAAACCTGCCACCAAAAGGCAATGTTCTGAACTTTTACGTCTGTGACCTTGAAAAATAGGTCAAATTAAAAGCCTATTTCATATGTGATGTATTCTCATTAGATACACCTATGATAAAAATTCGCAGATGGTCCATTCATTAGTTCAGGAGTTATTGCAGTTTTTTGTTTTGGCCACCTGGTGGCCAATCCAAGAATCAAAAGGGACCAACTTGCTGTCGTAGGTCGCCTCACCTAGGGGTATATTTCAGGTCAATAGCTCCAGTGGCTACGAAACGTGGCACCAGAAAGTAAAATTCTGAACTTTGACCCCTGTAACCTTGAAAAGTAGGTCAAATCAAACACTCCTTACATGTATATGTTATGTGTTCTTATTAGACACACCTGTGTAAAAATTTGGAAATTATCCAGTCATTAGTTCAGGAGCTGGTGTTATAGGCCATCTGACCTAAGGATATATGTACACCCTTAGTCAAAAGTAAATAGACGGCGACTAAATTCAATATTTACGAATATAGCAGCGAGGCACAGTTTTTCTTTGTATTTCCATTGATAAAAATTGCTTTGGCACCTTTATACACCAAAGATATCTTGCTGTCATTTGAACTGATATTTTTTGTGAAAGTTTGAATTTTCATCAAAAAATGTGATTTTTTTTATTCGAAATTTGTTGGTGATCGCAACTATGCCATCTTGAAGCAGATTTCTTGCTGGGTAGAATCTAGCTTTCTGGATCTGAAGGGGGACAAAGTTACAGAGGGACTTTGCAGTGATTTTTGTTCAGTTCGCCAAGTTCGATCTTCCACGAGCTCGTCCGTATTTTATAACTACCAAGTGTTGAATATTCATCAGTTCTCCGTCACAAAGCACACGCTCCGGGGAAACCACATTCATTGCGTTGCATCATTATTATTGATTGTATTGTGCACTATGGTTTAGTTTTGAAAGGGCAAACATGCCTGTGGTTAGCTATCTGCGGTAATCGCATACAATAGGTCGGAATGTGATCCCGGTCCCACTGATGCCTTATTTGTTATTCACATTATCGCTTACTGAAATTCCAAAGGTTTGGTCAAATTGGCCAAGTATGAATAGCGATTATTATTCGTGATCCTGAACTTGCCGCATCACAACTGGTTGGTTATAAATGTGGTGTCAGACTGGCAACTGGAAAACGCTAATATTGCTTGTAAGAAACCATCAATAAATTGGTTGCAGAAGCGTCAATTCTTTATTTCAAAATATCATTGTGCCTGGAAACAGTAGAGCTGTAAAATGTCCAGGTTCTCGATTTTGCAAAGGCGATAATAAAAAAAACTCATTTTTTTTATCAAAGGGGCTGGAAACGTAAGACAGGGTTTGTCAAAATGGACCAATTTTGGAAACTACTTGACCGATTTTCCTGAAACTTGCAAGGTTAGTAGGGTTGACCATATCATTGGAAAATATGAAGAAACAAAAGCAACAGACTGACCCTGACCTAATGAACTAAGACAATGCAATTTTTCAGACCCCCAGAAACACAAGAAAAATAAATAATGTATTTAAGTCACAACCTTTGAAAATGAAACAAAGAAATATTCTAACTAATGGGCCCAGGCAATAGCTGGAAGGGCCTTATTTTCAAGTCCTTTGTTAAGACTTACCAGGTTACCCAAGCAGGGTCCTATTCTTATGAATGACCCAACAGGTCAATAAATGTGCATTGCATAAATGGTGCTGGGTCTAGCATGTCTAGTCTGCCTGACTACCATGAGCCTTAGGTAATATCTAATAAAAACCTGTTTTATTTCTTTGATTTCAGCCATGACAAAGAGCTTTGCAAGGTTAATAGGGTTGACCACAGGATGTGCATGATGTCAGAGCAGTGGATAAAGCGGTCAGCCATTATAAACCTGATCATTTCAATAACAACACCATCTAGTGAACCCTTAAAATACATCCCTTCCAGCTATTGCCTGGCACCATTAATTAAGATATTTCTTTGATATATTTCTCAAGGTTGTGACAGAAGTATACTTTTTATTGATTGTTACTTTTTTGTATATGATCACATCAATATGTATGAAGTTACAGACCCATAGGATGTTTATTTCATGTGATTCGAAGGGCCTGAAAATTGCATTGTCTTAGTTCATTAGGTCAGGGTCAGTCTGTTGCTTTTGTTTCTTCATATTTTCCAATGATATGGTCGACCCTACTAACCTTGCAAGTTTCAGGAAAATCGGTCAAGAAGTTTCCAAAATTGGCCCATTTTGACAAACCCTGTCTTAAGTTTCCAGCCCCTTTCAATCTTTCACCAAAAAAGTCACTAAACTGTATACCCAGGTCATTTCGGGGGAAAGAGGTGCCGAAGCAGTTATGAGTGAGTATAAAAATTTAAAAAAATGCGTTTCATTAATATTAAAAGGGAAATATTGAATTTAGTCGCTGTCTATTTACTTTTGACTAAGGGTGTGGAGTCGGGCGGCTGCGGAGCCCCATAGACCTCATTGATAAAAACGTGCATTTTCATTTTTTGCGAGGTTCCATTTCGTTTCCTTGGGGGTTTGTAAAATTTCTAGAAGTCCCCACCGCAGTGAAAACGTTTCCACCGCGGTGGGAAACTTTCCACGCGATGAAAACCTTTTCACCGCGGCGAAAAAGTACGTGGAATGAACATCGATTGTTGAGCGGTTTAGAGGTGGTCTATAGACCACAAAAAATACAAAAAAACGTACGCGTGCCGCAGCCATGAATGAATGTGTTTAAATCAGTGTCAGCCAGCCGCTGTTTCGAATCTAGAGATTCTGGTCTGGACGCCGATCAGGAACAAAGCCAGTCACTCATTCCCATCCGTCAATTCCTTCCATTTGAAAATCGAAGTCCGGCTGCTGAATGGACAAGAGAAGTGATCATGTGATCTCATGGCGACGACCATACAAGGTCAGTTAGTTTGTTTTCTCGACGTGATCTTCCATACGGATACATAACTCATTTTTCAGCCTGAAATTCAACCACAATTAGTTAATACTGCCCCGGACCATGGTCGCCGATCACATCCCCAGATTTAGGGTTCATTATCCTTGGTACCGGTATATAAAAATACAGTTAACAGGGAATTTCGACTTCTGATTTCTTAGGGTAAAAAACCTGGTGTCGCTCATCGACTGTTGCCACATCCTTTGAGAAAAAAAAATTGCACACGAGCTTCTCCTGAAGAAACCACGGAGTTACTCCCGTTGGAGACGAACACAAGCACCTCCGGCGCGCATGAACACAACCACTTCCGGTGCGGATGAATACATGTGACTCTACCCAAATACCGAACTATTAAGTAGGCCAAGGCCATGGTTTTCACGAAATATGACCTTGACGGTGTTATCATCAATAAACCCACTGACCTCTGACCAAAATCTGCATAATTAAATCAGGTGTAGGTTTTGGACAGAGGATGTCTGTGGCGAGGCGGAGAGCTTTTATCCCTTCGTATTAAATGTTGAATTTGCCTTTATATCGTTGACCTTTTTCCTCGGTAACATTTAAATGGGAATATTTGAAACAAGTTCATGATGTCTGCCTAAATTATTAAAATGATTTTATGTTTCGTTTTAGGTGTTGGCGCTGTAGTGTGGCCAATGAAAGAAGCTGACAGCGTCAATACCATCTTGACAACATGCAGCCGCGTCAGGTGAAATGAGAGATCGGTCAGTCAGGTTTGTCTATAGCCCTTTTTACACTACGCAGAATTTTGGCCTGGATGAACCCGCCTTATAATGACTGTTTACACTGCATCATGAGAAACGCGCCAATATCTGAATCGCCCGCTCTCCTTTCTGTAGAGGTATGAAATCTCCGTCAATTTCAATATGGCTGCGCCCATGTACATTCGCGGCAATGACGTATTGAGTTCAAGGCCGATAAATGAGCATGCGCTCTTCACTACAGTAGCGCGTTTAAAGTGTGCAATTTTTCAGCAGTGCCAGGGTTCACTAGTCTGAAGGTTCAGTAGTCCGAAGGTTCACTAGTTAGAAGGTTCACTAGTCCGAAGGTTCACTAGTCCGAAAATTAAGGTTCACTGGTCCGAAGGTTCACTAGTCCGAATGTCCACAAGTCCGAAGGTTCAGTAGTCCGAAGGTGCATTAAATCGACGGTCCACTAGTCCGAAGGTTGACTAGTCCATTGGATGGGTTCGGCAGCGGATGTGTTGTGAGCTAAAAGTGGATTAGGGTGGGATAGGGCGACTGGATGGGTCAGAATTAAGTGGGAAAGTACTAGGTGGATCATTATTAATATCAGCGCCTACTCCCTTGAGAAACTGTGGACATCCACCAGTTCTGACATGGTTGTTTGAAATGCTTCGTGCTCAGTATCTGTGACAGTAAATTGGATTTCTTGGTGTCATAAGAAAGAGGACATCATTAGGTAATAAATGGTGGTTGCCAATTTCCAACATGTTTAGCCATGTCCAAGAAATTAACAAATTAATCTCGGTTTCCTTTTTTCTGATACACACTGTATAAGTACCAAGAATGTACAACTCACTAATCAATCAAAAGCGTGGGCATTAGGTTACTTTTTCTGATAATAGAGGGCGTACGGTAATTATAGGCCTTCTAATTAAATAACCAATGTTTAGATTTAAGGGTTGTTGACTGAATTATATTATTTAGAATAATGTCAATATTCTTATGTAAAGTTACAGACATATTACTGGCATACACATTTTTTTTGATTTTGGTGAAACCATGGATTTGTTGTTTAGGTCAGAGTGCCCGACCCAGAGATCAAGTACGATATCAATTTGTCGAAAATATGATCCATTCAAAACTACTCTGTAGCTCGGTTATTTCTGAGCGCATATAACTGCGGGACGTGTCATTTTGTTCGTGATGATCTTCTCTACACAATAAGCCTTCACAAATTAAGATCTCTTCAGTTACAGGGTCACCAGAGGCAAATTAGTAAACTCACTTTTGGCACATATTTGGAGTTGTACATTCTTGGTACTTATATATTCTTGCTTATACGTATACGGATCCAAATGTACACAAAATTTGTCTTCGCTGTACAGAATTCTATCAGTGTACGTATAAGGATTCCTGGTAAGTCGCTGATCGCAACCTCCCTACTGTTTAAAATGACTGACCCTATCGATGTGATAGCAGCAAGCGTAGGCCAGTTTACATCTACGTGTGTACATCGTAATATTAGTTGAACTACAGGGTGTATCAAAAAAAATGCAACAGTTGGTATTTTCTCCAATATCTATAAATCTAGGCTGGATATGACAAATATACATAGGTCATATTAATCCTGTGGATCTTAGCTTCAAAATGACACCATTCATGTTGGAATACCGTTACGCATGACTGATCTAGCACTGTAAAACAAAACGACCTAAAACCGCATTTGTTACAGGACGAGGATTCCTGTTGTTATTGCCATTCTGTGCCTTTATTCATTGCATAATATTCACAGACAATGCCCAGATGGTAGCGTAACTGCTGTCACTCTTCCAATAAAGAACTCAACGACAGACAGATAAAAACCTTAATTTATTCTTTGTCAACAAAGTAACATCTTTGATGTTGATCTCAGCAAAGTGTAAAACAACAGATGTAAACGTAGTTTTTTATGGCCTGTTGTGCTTCCCCACTTGGTTTTAGTCATGGCCAAGTTCTCATGGCCCCATCATGGCGGAAAATGCATCATCTTACAAAGGTAAATCCCAACCCTGCAACAAATTGGATTACCAGCCATTTCGTTTCAACAGTGCCTGATCAGCCTTGTGTAACTCTATTCAGGCGCCAATGGCACCAATTTGAAGCTAAGATCCACAGGATTAATATGTACATTTTTTTTGATTTTTTGATTTTGCCAGTGGAACCTGTCACATTGAACACCTTGGTACTTTGAACAAACTGCCTACATTGAACACTTTGAAATTCCCCGCCAGATCTAACAGTAAAGGATCACCTAGTACGGTGACCCTTGGTACATTGAACACCTCCTTACAATGAACACTTTTGAAATTCCCCGTGAGTGTTCAATGTAGACAGGTTCCACTGTACTTATATATTCTTGCTTATACGTATACGGATCCAAATGTACACAAAATTTGTCTTCGCTGTACAGAATTCTATCAGTGTACGTATAAGGATTCCTGGTAAGTCGCTGATCGCAACCTTCCTACTGTTTAAAATGACTGACCCTATCGATGTGATAGCAGCAAGCGTAGGCCAGTTTACATCTACGTGTGTACATGGTAATATTGCTTGAACTACAGGGTGTATCAAAAAAAAATGCAACATTTGGTATTTTCTCCAACATCTATAAATCTAGGCTGGATATGACAAATATACATAGGTCATATTAATCCTGTGGATCTTAGCTTCAAAATGACACCATTCATGTTGGAAGACCGTTACGCATGACTGATCTAGCACTGTAAAACAAAACGACCTAAAACCGCATTTGTTACAGGACGAGGATTCCTGTTGTTATTGCCATTCTGTGCCTTATTCATTGCATAATATTCACAGACAATGCCCAGATGGTAGCGTAACTGCTGTCACTCTTCCAATAAAGAACTCAACGACAGACAGATAAAAACCTTAATTTATTCTTTGTCAACAAAGTAACATCTTTGATGTTGATCTCAGCAAAGTGTAAAACAACAGATGTAAACGTAATTTTTTATGGCCTGTTGTGCTTCCCCACTTGGTTTTAGTCATGGCCAAGTTCTCATGGCCCCATCATGGCGGAAAATGCATCATCTTACAAGGTAAATCCCAACCCTGCAACAAATTGGATTACCAGCGATTTCGTTTCAACAGTGCCTGATCAGCCTTGTGTAACTCTATTCAGGCGCCAATGGCACCAATTTGAAGCTAAGATCCACAGGATTAATATGACCTATGTATATTTGTCATATCCATCCTACATTTATAGGTATTGGAGAAAATACCAACTGTTGCGGGTTTTTTTATACACCCTGTAGTAAACTTTGTCATTAGTGTTTGAAATACACGCGCAGCTTTGAAATGGTGATCGTGTAACGAGTTACCTGATAGGCCTACCCGATTAGTTTTTTTTTCTCCCAGGATGAAGGAAACTATTAGCAATCTCTGTTCCCGCTACAGGCATGACTTGAACAAAACGTATGACACATGCTGAGTGACTCGGTTAACATTGACAGTAGCATTAAGGAAAGGAATGTCCGCCCATTTCATCCCGGTGTAACGTTTTTCAGTGAGGCCCGTGAGCCAGTGTGACAGTACAATAGATTGACGGAATAAGCGGCGACTGGACAATGGGCGACACACAGAGAAACAGTGAGTTCGTTTCCCAGTGTGTTCCGAACAATGGGAATCACACAGAAAAACGGCCACACTGAAAAACGTTACACCTGTATAGAGTTGTTCCTTAATTCTGACAGTCTGTGCACTGGATAGTTCGGGAGAAACCCACTTTATGAAGTCTATTGTATAGGGTTATAGGGTTATCCATGGTGACGAACATGAATGGCGGTGTTGCATCACTGGTGGTTTACTATCACCCTTATAATTCATTTCATTGGCTGATATTCATAAAAACTAGCAAGTGCTTAGAAGCATCTGCTTGCTAGCATCTGCTATCTCTCCAAGAATTAAGCAGAAGCATGTGCTTATACTTAGTATCATATTCATAAAAAATAGCATTTGCTTGAGGTGCTTGACTTGCAAGTCTCAAGCAAATGCTTGACTCCTTCAGGACAATCAGGTTTTAAAGTGTTGCATAAGTTTGGTTATAAGTGATGGTACGCCTGTAACAAGTTATTTGGTAAGAGATATCCTTTTGTTATTGAGAATACGGGCTGTCTCAGGCCCTTAGCTAGCATAGGGACAGGGGGCAAATGCCCCCCCCC
>NMRB01000686.1:144415-165434 GCA_002633025.1 Notospermus geniculatus | reverse complement strand
TAGAGTTGTTCCTTAATCCTGACAGTCTGTGCACTGGATAGTACGGGAGAAACCCACTTATGAAGTCTATTGTATAGGGTTATCAATGGTGACGAACCACGAACATGATGAATGGTGGTGTTGTCGGTCTGGAATGTTGCGTCACTGGTAGTTTACTATCACCCTTATAATTCATTTCATTGTGTCTGAGAAATTGATCAATTTGTATTCCCAGCACATTGCCATGGCTGAGACAACCCCATTCACTGAAGACAGACATTTGACCAGTCTGCCTAACGTTGCTTCCCACACCTGGGTTAAAGTTATTTAATCAGAGAACTGTCCGAGGGACTGGAATATAAAAGGTTTTCTGACTTTAGCCCTGACAGTTCTGAGGTGTACAGTCAATGAGACAGTACTCCGACAGTTCAAGATGGCAATGCACAGGAGACGAGGAAGAAGGGATGCTGTCAGAGACGAGGAAAGTGCGGCCTTTCGTGAGGCGCAGCACCAGTTTGGCAACGACGACACCAGAATTGCTGCATTCCTGGCCGGAAGGGAAGGCATCTCGGATCATGCCAGAGGAATTTATGCTGGGGCCTAGCATGCCTGCGTCAACCGCTTGCGAGTTGTCCGCGGTCACATCCAAAATATATAAAGGGAAATTCCATTCATTCTGTAAAATGTTGAATTTTTGAAGTATCGTTAGTACATTCAAATTCTTTAATATCTGCAACATGTGATATTTTTTTTAAACCGGCAAACTCATATCATTTGAAGCATTGTTATTGCATCCCAAGGGGACCACTGCCCAGCACATGTGATGTCATGTGTTCAATGCGTTCAATGCATATAAATGATGGTACAACAAATAGGCAGTCGCAGTATTAGGTCATTCACTACAGTAAACGTCTTCAGCCTATGGGCACTAGTGATATCACAACGCATGGCAATGGTCTCCATGGATAAAATTTCAAAAGTTTACAAGAGTGGAATCTCCCTTTAATTGTGAGCCGCTCTGGAAAAACCAGACGCTTGTCGCTCTTACCTTTAGCAGATTGAGACCAAATGTTTGTCAGTTTCAATACTGTATGTCTATTATGAAATCTGACGCAATCTATTTCTTCCATTCTCTCCTGGTGTCATCTTAGTTGTTGAGGCTCAACTTCTGAATGACAATGGTCGGGTTTTGCCAGAGCGGCTCACAATTGTGCAGTGCTGCCAGCTGACCTCTCTTGAGGACATTTAGTTCATAAGAAAAGCATGGAATGTGATCTCATACAATAGAAGGTTTGACCGGACTTTAGGTGGCATGAACTGTCAGGATTCAGGAACAACTCTATTAGGAACAGTCAGCTGTGCGTACGGCCAAAAGACGGTACTGGTACCAAAGTTAGAGCCAACCAACACAACGTAAAATTCTCCTGATTGGTGCTCAATGAAGCCTGAATGGGTCCGATAGGCACTGAAGTGGGCCGTAGTGACACCTATTTGTCAACTGACAAACAGCTAGTGATTAGTTCCAACTGTTTTAATCGGGGCTTACTGGTGTCTACAAAGAAACAAATGGGTCTAAATGTGATTGACCGGCTATGACATCTACATTACACTGACGCAAGCCATAACTAAGACTACGAATTCAACTTCAGGATCGATTCAATAATGTGCACCATTCATTGGAAAACGGATGAGTTTACAAGGTTATAAATGGTATACTGTCATTGTGTTATATGTATTTATTTTTTGCCCTCCTGCTGATCGACGTTATGACGAATTTTTCACATTCGACAGGTGCCAAGGAAGATGCCCAAATTTTGATTACACTTAGCGCTATCGTTGAAGCTTACTTTCAACCAACACTCATTCCTCTTGGTGTCGTGGGGAATATTTTGTCGCTAAAAATTCTCTGTCTACCAAAGTACAAATATCAGTCCGCATGTGTGTACATGAAGGGGCTGGCTGCTCCAAATGTTCCGTCAATTCCTCCCATTTGAAAATCGAAGTCCGCCCGCTGATTGGACAAGAGAAGTGATCATGTGATCTCATGGCGACGGCCATACAAGGTCAGTTGGGTTGTTTTCTCGACGTGATCTTCCATACGGATACATAACTCTGCTCATTTTCCAGCCTGAAATTCAACCACGATTAGTTGATGCTGCCCCGAACGCTGTCTCCGATCACATCCCCAGTTTTAGGGTCCATTATCCTTGGTATATAAAAATACAGTTGACAGGGAATTTCGTCTTCTGATTTCTTAGGGTAAAAACCTGGAGTCGCTCATCAAGTGTTGCCATGATCCTTTGAGAGAAAAAATTTGCACTCGAGCTTCTCCTCAAGCAACCACGGAGTTACTCTCGTTGGAGATGAACACAAGCATCTTCGGCGCGCGTGAACACAACCTCTTCCGGTGCGGATGAATACTCGTGACTCTACCCAAATACAGAAATATTGAGTAGGCCAAGTCCGTGGTTTTCACGAAGTATGACCTCGATGGTGTTGTCATCAAACACAATAAACCCACTGACCTCTGACCAAAATCTGCATAATTAAATCAGGTGTAGGTTTTGGACAGAGGATGTCTGTGGCGAGGTGGAGAGCTTTTTTCCCTTCGTATTAAATGTCGAATTTGCCTTTATATCGTTGACCTATTTCCTCGGGAACATTTAAGTGGGAATATTTCAAACAAGTTCATGATGTCTGCCTAAATTATTAAAAGAATTCTATGTTTCGTTTTAGGTGTTGGCGCTACAGTGTGGCCAATGAAAGAAGCTGACAGCGTCAATACCCTCTTGACAACATGCAGCCGCGTCATGTGAAATGAGAGATCGGTCAGGCATGTTTGTCTATGGGTGATCTTCCTGATAACGGGTGTCAACGTCAGTGTAATGGGAGGGGGCTGTATGGGTGATCTTCTTCATAACGGGTGCTTCTGGTATGTTGGCGTTAATAAGCGTTTAGTTTTCATTCCATTTCATTCCCTACACTAGCTGAGGCTGAATCGGTTAATGTCGTCCTGGGTCCACCTCATTATTACCCTGGGTATTCTGGGTAATCTTTTTTGTTACCCAGGACGATCCTGGGTATAAATAAGGTACCATAACATTACCCAGTTTGAAATCCGCGCCATTTTCCACCTGCGCTCGAGGTACGGTACTATCTTATTCTAGCCCGCCATGGATTTATACACGTGCATTTTGACGTGGTGATTGTCAGCAGCTGTCAGAATGGCAACTCGCGTTAAAGACTGCGATTTACAGGCATATTCGCAATCTATTCCAACCTATATGGATGCAGTTTTCATTTCAAAAGGAAGAGAGCTGAAGAAAAATCTGGTGGATGTCGATAATAGTAGATACAAGTTGAAAGCAGGTGTCAAAGTATTTGCGTAAAGTGTCCCGTAAATTGCTTACGTCCTATTCACAGAGCCACCGTAAGGAGTTACGGTGCACTAAACATCCCCGTAGAGGTTACGGTCTATTCACAAAGCCACCTTATTATACATAAAGGAGCGTCGTAAACTTACGGGAGGTCTGACACCTCCCGTAAGCATTTTTAAAAATCATGTCAACACTGCAACGCTATGATTATTGGTCCCCAGTTCTTAGAGGTGTAAAGGTATCAGGACATTTACCCCTGGACATTTACACCCCCCCCCCCCCCNNNNGGGGGGGGGGGGGGGTGTCCGGGGCGTAAAAGTCCTGGGGGTAAGTGTCCTAGGGGTAAATGTCTGGGGGGTAAGTGAGGCTTCGCAAACTTGACGAAATGCAAAAGTCGGCTTTATATCCGTTTTCAGATGTGGCGCCACAATACCGCCCGCTGCATATGCATCCTTTAGCATTTTAGCATACATGTGTAGCAAGACAGATAGGCTTCCAATACCATCACACCAAACTAGTACCTGTCACTACCTTGAAAATGTTGCCGAAGGGGCTCGAACTGTGTGCGAACGGTGAGGGGTACCAGCGACAACTTTTTACAGTCTTTTTACGCATTTCATGGACGGGCTCGGGCCGGGCGGATCGTAGGCGGCCTTTTACAATTTTTTAGGGCGGGGCCGGGCCTTTCGAGAACTACTTTGGTTTGACAAGGGCTTTACGTGTTTAATGTTTCGTAGCCACGAAGTCATGGAAGTGGCAACCAAAGATCACATCCAACACCAGACGAAACGCACATCAAATTTCGAATAGCGCTCCGCGAAGTTGACGACAGCAAATTTATAAATATGTTATGCCCGTTGTACACTTAGGATTTTTCTTGTACTAACTAGAGGCCTGACGGCCTGGGAGCTTCGCTGGGGGTGACTGAATATGATCCAAGTACATGAAGTAGTTGGCAAGAATATACTATATAACACACTAGTAGGCCTACGAAACGCATTCTCTCAATTATTTTGCCGAAACTTTTGTGCTTATGGCCACTTGACCAGCTTCGAGCGCCATTAGCATTGAAGGTACTATTGACGTCATAAACTGTTTTATCACCACATTGTTGGTTTTGTACTAGGGCCAGGACCTACGCCTTGTAGAATGAACAACAAGAAGAGAGGTGACATAGTCTGAAAATAATGGTATAACAGTATATTATTTATAATTGTGTACCAGTACATGTTAAGTTGGAAAGAATCAAGTCGAATCAATGAAATCATAATTCGCCACGTGACTGATCGATGTTAGTTATTAGCTGAGTCTCGGTGAACGTCTCGGTCGTCTGTCATGGCTGTGAGTGTGAATCTACAAAAGAAGTAACAAAATGTCATAGCACAGGCGTCTCATACGTCTGTCTCTACTTGTAGGCCTACTTGTAGGGAGAGGGGGGAGGTTCTTCGGGACCCTTGGCCTTATTACATTTACAGTTACACCACTGAAAAAGTCCTTTTTAGCTGTTTAGTGGTGTAGTAAGCCCCAAGGGTCCCGAAGAACCTTCCCCCTACAAGTACAGACAGATGTATGAGAGTCGCGCCTGTCATCATGGTCATAGGCCTGCCTAGGCCTAGTGCATAGCCCTACCGGTAGGCCTAGCCATGGCCATACGCGTACGGTCACGGTGTGTGGTGGTAGGCCCTGTCTCTGTATGTTTAACATTAGGCCTAAATGCATCATTTTTTTGCTGGATGCTGCATGCACAATCGACGTCATCTTCGGAGGTACTCGGCTACATTCGGGCGGCCATCGTAACCTACCTCGACTGTATATAGGAGCCTCGGCGTAGTAATCATCTCGAAAATCACGAGATAATTCAGTGATTCGCCGCAGTGAGTGGGTCGTCTGTGACATTGACCGTAACCTTCCGCACTTGATGATATAGTGCAGACCAATGCTGATACCTTTTCACGTATAAATGGGTTCTTTGCGCATTATATCGGTGGGATAATTTTATTTATTGTCCGATATACATCAGAGATACGATGTTGGCACGAATCGTTCTCTGACGTTCAGATTGGCTGCATGCAGTGCTCAAAGGCCAACTGATGGGTTGGGTCCTAGCTAGCTATGCAGTCATCACATAATCAGGAAGGTGACTGGTAGTAATCATGGTGATGAACATGCCTGGCTACTCAGGCTACTGTGCACACAACACCATCATGCACACTGACTACGTGCATGCAGCATCACTTTCTTTATCAGCAACATGACCTCATGCATGCATGATGATGATGACAGCAGCAGTGCAGAGCACTGCAGTGCAGTGTTAGGCCTACTTGACTTGTTTTTTCAGAGTCAGACACTTACCATGCTTACCGGTACTTGTTAATGTTGGAGATAAACGATGATGATAACATTCTTTGACATTTTTAGATTGTCAATGATTTACACATTAGGCCTACAGCAGTCAGTCTGCGATTTCATCGGCCTAACCAGTGCTGAACGTCAAAAAGTTTGGACCACAGCAAGCCAAAAGCTTAGGTAACTCATGCAAATTAAAACTATACTCAACTCTCATAGTCTCGCCGCTGTTTCGAATCCGGGGCATGTAACCAGTACTGGGCATCTCAATGGCTGGCTGCGCGAGACTACACCTCCAGTTACAATGGTGCATCTTACAAATGCCAAAGAAAAAGTAGTTCCACAATGCTGCCCAAACTGCTCACAGCGCCACCTGTCTCCATTCTTCCGACCTAGTGACACTGCCTCCAGGGTCCATATTCATAAAACTACTTAAGTCAAAGCGTGATACTTATCTTTTGTGTTGAACAAAGGATAAGTGTCACACTTAGACTTAAGTAGTTTTATGAATATGGACCCTGGTCCCTACTTTCTCGGCGGAGGATCGTAGTTCCAATACATGCCAAATGGAATTGAACAATTTCATGGGCACGTACATGAAACGTTTTTTCGTCGACCTAATTATCTGATTGGTCAGTAGAAGCACGTGAACAAAGGACGCCCTCTGATTGGTTAAAAGTGTGAGAAAGTGAGAGCCTTATCACATCCCATGCCTGTAAAGTTCCGCGAACAAGCTTCTCGTTATTCTGATCATGTACAGCATTTATTCGTCTCAAATCTTACATTTCCACGTTTGATAACTTTATATTGTTTCATATGATTCGATTTTATTGACTTTTATTCGAGATCTGCTGTGTCAAATGTACGCGCACTATATTCCAGCCAGCTGGAAAGCGATGAGGCAGCTGGTGCTAGCGGCATAAGCGGCCAGTCCGAAAGTAGGCCGCGCATGCTCGGTAGGAACTAGTTTGAATGCTGCCTAGAGGGGTGTAGAAACAAATAGCAGCAGATCCTGTATCACCCGAAGAACACGTGTTCAGCATGGGCAAGTTTGAAATTAATACGCGGAAAAAGGAGTAAAATGTCCCTGTCGAGAATCTTATACAAATTAGCAAATCTGACAGTACCTCTTACCGGAAGTAGCGAAAATGATGGTCTAACTACGTTTATTTTGCTATTTAAGGACTGCTATGACCATTTTTTCTGCGGTTTTCAGCCAGAAATATGGCTTTTACTATCAAATAAAGATAATCAGTGGTAGTAGACATTATCCAGCCTAGGTTTGAGGCCGCAGTTGCATTCGGATCGATGCGTCGTCTGCTACCACCAGCTCGCAGCAGACTACAAGCTTCGCTGGCAAAGCCCAGCGAAGCTAAAAATTATATATGGGGCCTTGATGGGTGTTGATAATCCACGTTTTTGGTCGTAAGTTCTGAATGGGTTAGCATATTGAACTAAGTCTTGTACGTTCATCATTTACACATGTCAGAAAAGTCGGTCAAGTGACCGAGTTATGGTTATCTCCGCTAGGTTAGGATGGCGCCACTAGTTGCAGGGAGGAAGGCTTAGGAAGTCCAAGCATTCTATTTTACTGAAAAAAAATCAGGAAGGGGTTAAATGTGGCAAATTGCATTATGTAGCCTACGGACGCACAGACATGTGTAAAATGATGATGTACAAGAATTAAGTTAATAGGCCTATGTTAACCCATTCAGAACTTATGACGAAATTCGACCTCATTAAAATTTGTCTGGACAGGGGGTATATAAGACGTCTGATTCATCTAAACTGCCACGATCGCCACCCAACGTCTCTTTTGTGAACGACTCCAAATGACTGCTAAACGTCTCTGTTTTGTTGATGAACATCTTTGTTTTGCTAAAGAACATCTTTGTTTTCTAAAAGCACGTCTCTGATTTGGTAACCTACGTCTCTGTTTTGTCAACGTCTACTTTTTGCGGATATAACCGCCCGTACACTACTCTATGACTCGGTGGATTCACAGGTCCTCTTTACATCTTTACCGCATAATTCATGGAGTTGATCAACGAATATCCCTCCGCAAAGATTACGTCAGTATGGTCCGAGTTTGCACCAAACGGCCTAGAGTACTAGATGAGGACTAAATTAACCAAATTGATTTTAAATTCGCAACAAAAGATTAAATCGAACTTCGCGGAGCGGATTTTTATTCAGTTTACGGTAGCGTAAGTTACGGTACGGAACGTTTGTGAATACAAATTGATAGATATTTACGGTACCGTAAAATAGTACTTTACGGTGCCGTAACTAAAAAAATATACGAATTTTTGCGAATAAGGTCCCTGGTGTTTACTGTTTTTCAAAAGGTTTTTAAAAATCTTGGGAAATTTTAATTTTGTTTTCCATGTTTTCTATTATCATGGTGATAATAGTTAAAACTATTACCACCATTATAATAGAAAACATGGAAAACGAAGTCTCAATAACAGAATTCTTGATAACCATAAGTATGCAGGGTGTCTTTCAAAATCTGCAACGTTACAAAAGCCATTAATGCAAGTGTAACATCTGTGAGTGTTTCTGTAGCGCAGTGTTCCCCAACAGTAGACATGGCCTAGAATGGTTATTGTTGGATTAGTTGCCGCTTAATCCGTCAGGAGGGAAACAATAAGAAAAACACAGAAATACGGGGAACACTGATCGACGTTACACCGGTAGCATGGGGAAAGGGAATACATAGTGCATAACCAGATAAGCCTACCTATGCTCGATGGTGAATCAGCGGAGCAAACATGGCGGGTTCAGAACTTTGACATGTCGCTTGGAGTCCGAAACTTGTGGCATATCCAACGTTTCGGCGCTTGCTTCACATCAGAAGGATACTATTCATGTCTTTGCATCAGGGAATGATGCGTTTGTGTCAACTATCACCGGGAAAGGAATGTCATTCATGTTTTACTCTGCTTCAATTCAGGCGTCGAAGTTCAGGTGTATATGCGGACGATGCACAACGGTTCAAACCCCCTCAAGTATACATTATATGCACTGGCAAATTATACCGCATATGACATGTAGATGCATGGAAGATGCACGGTCGTTCATAACTTCCCTATTGATTTATTATCACAAAAAATGTCAGTTCAAGGCGGGTTCAGAACTTGACATGTCACCTATAGGCTAATTGAACATATATCGATATAGATATCGATTCACCGTTTTGATGGGAATTTTCACACAAAAGCCTATTATATTCTAGTATTGTTAAAAATGGGTAGCTGTTCGTGTCGCCCATCAAGCCGTCAGCCGTTAGGAAACCAACTATGGTAAATCGCATCCAACTCGCCACTGAGAGTTAACTCATACGAGAAAACAAACTCACGTAGAGCAGCATTTCCAACAAATTTTAGTGGGTGCATTTCATCTCGTGAGGAATTGATTTCAGAAATCTTATCTCATTGATTCAGTCTTCGTTAAATCCGCCCAGGAATACTCCTTTACGACAAAACGGGAGCAATGTGACGAAGTCAAAATGTCCGAATTTTCTGGACACCGCACAAACGTACAACTCTCTGCATTGCACTTTTTCACTCCTCCGTTTCCTGTAAAATATTTATTGCACTCAATCCATAAAGCTCCTTCTGCACTCATTTCGATGTACCGTCTCCTCGTGGTAGCAGACTTATAACTGATTAGCCGTAAGACTGGGGGTTTCCACACGGTGCAAACAGTCTGCAGCGTTCACAATTTCGTTGCACATGGAAAGACATTTTGGTAACCGACATTTTGTTGACTAACATGTTGGAATCAAAGCTATTCGAGGCACCCTGGAAGATCACGACCTTGGCATTTGTATTCGCACAAAAGTACACGTATTCCAGGGCCAGCATCGCCGAGATTATTTTTCCCTTCTCGAGTTTTTACCACAACACGTTTCTATGTAGAGGCTAAGCACTCTTTTTATCGTTGTTCGGCTTTTGATATTCACAATTATCAAATTTTTCTGTGGAGATTCTCTCATCGGATATGACACTGGAAGAGAGCGCCTTGTTGTTGGTAACGTTGGATTTCAAAGAAACACAGTCATCGGATGTAGTGTTGAATCGTTGTCGAATCGTTGTTGGAATATGTGTTAGCGGTGGAATCCCTACCAGTTACCACGTTGACGTTACTACATGTAGATGTTGCTGGGCTGGTTGGGCTTTCACAAACACAAGCTGTGTCCTGGGTCTCTAGGGTTTCGTACATTTGCATATGTTGACTTTTTCAGTTACGTTTTAGTCGGTCGAATTCGGTCTCAAATTCCCTTCTTTGGGACTATTTTACGTGCAGTTTAGTTGTTCATAAAGGGCCGATTTCACAAAGGGTGTTTAAGACTTAGACGCGTGTAACTTCGTCAAATGTATTGTGGAAGTGCGTGCATTTAGTGAAGTTACAGGCGTCTAAGTCTTAAACACCCTTTGTGAAATCGGCCCAAAATGTTCACGAAATCGCAATTTCCCCGTTCTCAGCTTGGAGATAGTGAAGATCCTATTTCGTATCAGAACATTTATTCAGATCTGCACGAAGAAAGGCATTTTCTTCTCTCACAGTTGTAATGAATACTAATTTCCTTGCATCTTGTTAACTGTCTGTCCATGAATAGACCATGCAAAAGGTGATAAGGTGGGGTCAACCGATTTCAATGAAAGTTAGTGTGTAGGACCATTCTACCAAGTTATGAAAAAGTGCAAAATATTAGACCAATCCGTTCACTGGTTCCGGAGTAATCGACGTTACTTGAATTTTGGTCCATTTCGGTACTTTTTACAGTGAATTCCAGGGGGTTTCTTTTGTAGCTCCCCACAAAATATTCGTGGCCCAACAAATTTGATATTTTACATGGAGCTAGTATGAGACTTTATTTCTCTGAACCGTGAATATGGCTTGGATATGGTGCTTAGTTTGGTAGAAATAAGCTTTGGAGTACCCCTACCCCCCAACATGAATTCTGACATAGGCAGCTTCTGGCCCGAATGACTTACCCTTTGCAGGGAGTTGGATCACGAAACTTGGCTTAAATTGTAGCTCATGACCTGTACTTGGATTATCAAAAATAAAATCTTTGGAAACTCCTGTGGGGTGAGAGCAGCATTCAAATGAAAAATGCGCATTTTACCTAATGTTAGTACTGCCATCTGTCGGTAGTTGCAGAAACTAAGCAACTGTATGTGGCTAAATCTCCACAAAATCAAATCAAGCTGTGACCCGCTTAATTGACAAATGAAATTCATACCAAATAACTTATATTGGATGTCGGTGCCTAGAACTGGGGTGGAGGGAGGGGGATACTGGTACCTACTGTACAACACGGTAACTACAAGTATGAGTGACTTGAATTCTCCATGAGGCTAAGCATTTCCCTTGGGTAGTTAGTCAGAGTGAACTCTTAAGTCACTTCATAAGATGTCTTGATTTAGCCAAGGTCCTGATGAGAGTTCTCAATTATCATTTGTGTACGTGTGCTGTAACGACCTTGACCGTGGGCTGGCGAAAAAGGAAAAACCACGAACAACTGAGTAAAGGAGCAATTGAATAATTCACTAGTAAATGTTAGCGCCAAATCAATAATGAAATGGTTTCATACATGTACAAAGCGGCAGAGTTCTTGTTTACTTGTTTGACTCCACAGTGTTCATCAATACTGGACCGTTCTCACTAAGTCAGAACAGAAAGTGGAATTATAAATCAGCAAAATTGGTACAATGTTGGGTCTCTTGGTATGGCAAAGATGAAGATAATTTTCAACTCCCTACTCGCGCATGAAGGCCAAGCGATAACATTTTCATTCACTGTAACTGCAACTCCTGAAGAGTGACAGTTTCATGTACAACTGAAAAGAATAGGAAACCCATCGCCTAACAGGACATTGGTATTTTCTATCCTTCAGAGAAATGCCTAGCATAGAATTTACAAGTAACTGTTCTTTGGTCCTTGATGGACAAGATCTGCCTCTTTGTATACCAGGATGTAGCCTTATTGTAGCAATCCACAACTGTTCCAACTAGAGTGTCGTCGATCGCTGACTTTGTAGTCTGAGGAGCAGTCAGGGCCATCAAATCATCCTCCTGGCCTGGAGTGATACAGTGCAGGACTAAGCCTATGGCTTCTCTAGCCTTCCTCACCGGACAGTACTTGTTGAAGCGTCATCGGGAGAACTAAGAAGTTGTACTTCGATTGGGGCACAGCCTCCCTTCTGAAGAAATGAATTCAGAATCGACAGATTGAAATTCCTGGGGGCTGGGGTTGGTGCCCAGGACACGTCTGCATCAGCTTCATGCATTTCCATGTCGCTTGATGGTGTTTCCGTGCCAGCTTGAAGAAGATGGCGCCCCTAAAATGACACAAAAGGAAGATTGCCTAAGATATAAAGCTCAAAAGGTACCAATATTCCGTGTTCTGTTTGGAATAATGGGTAAACATGAAATCTAGTCATCATCTCCCAGCTGGCAGAGCACATTAGTGATTGCACCTGTGGAAACATGTTGCCCTGAGAATAATGTTCATAAGTACCGTACCGGTACATTGTCCCCCATAGAGAGATCAAATGTTTATAAAAGAGTTGAAAAAAATCCTCACCTCTATGATACACTATGATAGATGACAACTCTGAAGAAGACCCATTATCACCAGTTACTTGGCCATTATCATCTGACTTAGGAGATGCCACACACTGAAAGTAAATGATTAGTGCAGAAATCAGCACAAATTTGTTGCGAGTACAAGCATTTCAACATTTCCAAGCATTCAATGTCCGGAGAGTTTTTGAACTTACCTCTGCATGCTCCGTGTCAGGGCTACCTGAAGCATCTCCAGTTGGCTCTGCCGGTGCAGAGGACTATGGGATCATAGAAGATGTACCAGACTGAAAAATAAAAAAATAAAAACTTGCATTCACAGTGCAAAGACTTGCTTTTATGCAGTACCGGTATTTAGGCAGCCCCCCCCCCCCTTCCAAACCTCATCGACTACACAGTGAATCAGGAAATGGAATAATGCAGTGCTTACCTGAGGCTCCGCCGTCGGAACTGATCTTGTTTCACTTCTTGTTTCAACCTCCTCCCTGTGTTTTCCTCACAGAGCCTACATATGCCTAAAAATAAGAGGTCTTGTATAATAAAGCAAACAATTGCTAGCGAAAATGCAAGAGTCCTAGACAGGCCAAGATGACAGGCAAAGTAAATTATTGAATTGAGAACCGAGCGCCAAATTCGGCATTATTGGTTCTATAGACAATATTGGGCGATGTAATGTAATAATGTAATGCAGGAGGAAACCGGAGTGCCAGGAGAAAACCTGCGCTGTCAAAGAGAGCCGCCCTTTCTATCACATGAGACACGGACCCGACTGGGAATCGAACCTGCGACCTCAGCGGTGACAGGCGTCGATGTTTCCATTGCGCCACTCTGACAGCCCGTAAATGGTCGCAAGCGTGACCAACGCAATGGCCACTACGGGTCTGCATGACAGTCATGCCATGACTACGAGCAGCGGTGAAAGGATTGTTGGCTGATAGACTTTGAACTCACCTGATCAGCTGATCCAACTGGCAAAGAACTTTCCAGATCACGAAGGTCTCATTCGACACACTTGCTCTGACTTCTCGATCCTTTCGCGGCTTCATTTTCGATGCAGGTGCATGAAGAGGGGAAGAGGGTGCTGACACTTCCGGGAGGGAAGCCATGCAGGACACGCCCAACTTGTACCTGTGGACAGGGCAGATGTCGATTGTGTTCAGATCCTCACTTTCTTTTGTCAAACAGGCCTGCACGTAGAGCTATGACTATGAGCTCCCTCCCACTCAGCACGTGCACCACTCACTTAGGCAACTCCACACGCTTCAGATGTGGCTGAATGTCCTTGGTACACTGTTTCAACAAGACCACTCTGTCATCCTTTGGATACTGCCGCATCAAACCACAAGTAAATTGAGCGGAAAATTGTGCAAATCCACATTTTATGGCCTGGTGCTGGCCCTGACATGCCTGACCATGCTGTTCCTCCTCCATTTTGTTTCCTCTGGTAAACTTCGTGACATCGACTACCGGGGAGCATCAGGATGGGCGCGGGGAATTGGGGCAGGGATAATTGGGGTTGGGGTTGGGGAACAGAGATATCAATATCTTCATAATTTTGGGACATCCTTATAGCGCAGTTAGAGAGCCATGTGTCTCTTTTTAAAAGAGGGACTCAATGTTTACAGCCATTTTAGGGCAAAAAAACGTTAGAATTCAAAATTCGACTGATAGCATGCGGAAGGAGTTGACAAAGATTTTATTTTTCCAAATGAAAGAGACATCCTTCCTCTGTCTCTGAAACTAAATTTCATCTCCCAAATCCCTGCAAAGGGTGAGATATAAGCATGAAAATAGGAGGCATTTTCCGAAAAATATTGGGTAAGCAATGTTCCCCGGCTTTGCACCCTTATTTCGGGAATATTAAGGGCCAACATTTACCATTGAAAACATAGCCCAAGACTTCTATTTTCATAATCCAGTAACCAATATATGTTTGATTTCATCCTGTGGGTGCAAAAAATCTGCAAACCCAGGCTATTTTTCATGAATAACTGTCACAACAGCAAAGGGATGCATTGAAAGGGTTAACGCCTCCTATTCATTAACAGTGTGATTATTCTCAAGAAGCTTTTACCAGGCATCAGCCTGCCCCAAGGCCTAAATATCATAGAAATTTGAGCAAGATCCGCTGACCCCCCACCTTATCACTTTTTGCAGATTTTGCATGGTCTATCCATGGACTGACACTTAATTCTACTCCCCAGATCAATGTTCAACTTTGTGAGGTCGGAATCACTTTTGCAAGATTTATACGTCTGTTGAACATAAATCTGTGTTCAACTTGAACTTTCAACGATGTTCAACGTTTATCATGGCATTGTCATCTTGTCCAAACAAGGCTATTGACTCCGTATGAACTCCGTCTTTAGCCTTGTCCGAATCGTGTCATCTTTTCCGTTAATGCATAAATTATTAATGAACCTAACCCCTACTTGACCCCGCCTCCGAGCCAATCAGAACTTGCGAAACAAATCACCGTTGGACACTTTCTTTGCTCTTCACGCTCGAATTTGTAACACGGATTTTGATTGGCGCGTCGATTTTCCTTCGCGCCCCGATGATTGGCTGAGGCTGTCACCACCTCAGAAACGGGAAATGTGGTGGATTCGAACCAGGCTAGATGACCGTCAGGACAGATAGACTGGTGAGAACCAGATGGGCATTGTTAGCCGGCCGTCCGTATACCATGTACAGTCATGGACATTAGTTTATCTACACCTGGTACTTTGAATATTACAAATACTACTGGGCCAATTCAAACACGGTTTGTTCCACATGAAAACACATCTTGTTGGTCATATTTCGGCATCAAAATTTTGGAAATTTGAAAATATCGCAATTTTGTAATGGCTCATCAGAAAAAAAACACCAAAAATCAAACTAGTTATTAATGTAATATTTTTGTGATTTTTGTTGCAGATGTGATAGACTGGAACTTTCTAAGGATTTAGGGCTTTGCTTCATCAAAATATGTTGAGTGGTTGCTGAGATATTTGAGATTATCGAAATTTTGCTATTTTGAGATTTTCGTGTTTTTTTGTATAGGAAATGTTGCTGCCATTGGATAAAGCTAACCTCAGAGTATGGATTTAGAAAATTAAAGTATCAAAATGTTGATGTTTGGGCTAAACTTTCCAGAACTTCATAATTCATAATGTTGATTTTTATGATTTTTTCCTGATGAGCTATTACGGCATTACGATATTTCCAAATTTCTAACATTTTGATGCAGAAATATTACCAACAAGATGTACTTTCATATGGAACAAACCGTGGTAAAATTGGCCCAGATGTATTTGAAATATTTAAAGTATCGGGTGTTGATAAACTAATGTCCATAGTTCGATGTGATCTGAGGCTTACGGTGTGACGCGGATGGTCCACTGAAGGCTTTATGTCGGCGGGTGGCCATGTGGAGGCAGCGCGACGGAAATTAAAAAAAAGGTTTGTTGCGACAGGAGCGTGAACCCAAAGTGCGTGGAGACGTTGAACAAAACGCACCAACCTGAGCCCAAAAACCTAATATAAACGTCCTCTTTGGTCACTAAAGCATGGCGCACACGAGCGACTAAAATGGGGGCGACTACCGATGCGACTACTAGGTCGCATGCGATAATTACCTTTGAGGTCGATCAGTTATGTCATCCGCGACATCACTGATCTCCCAGTGAAGCAAACGAGTCAAAAAAAACTAAAAAAACTAAAAATATGTTCAGTCGCTCCTGTAGTCGCAAGGCTAGTCGCCTAGAAAATCGCTCAAAAAATCGCTCGTGTGCGCCATGCTTAAGACTCATAGACGACTGATCTGCATACCGTATGTTCCACACACTTCTACAGCCTACAAGATTTCAACGAGTATTTTGGACAGGATGAGGTCTAAAACAGTGCGCCGATTTTCTCATATTTCAGTTTATTTTTGTGACAATGCCGATGTTGACCTGTGAACATAAAAAAAGATATAAGACAATAATAATAAACCAAGAGATGGCTAGATAACAGTTAGGATGACAATAGTTCAAAAACTCAGTGCACGAGTATTATCAGATAATCGTATCGCAGCCGCAGCCACACATTTCCCGTGAAAATTTATGATAAAGGCCTCAGCTAATATTATGGGCCGATATTGAGAGTATTTCTGTTCTGTTGTTGTGACCTAGAATATCGTCTGTTTGAAAAGCCGGTGGTGAGAGAGCAACGCCGACCTTAAGATAAATAAAACAGAACTAACAACAAACGAATAACAAGGATGGCAATACCTGTAGTTAAAAGCTTCGTTCATGAAAATTTTCGGGCGATTCTGCGGGATTGGGGACTTCTCCGATCAGATATAAATCGTCATGACGTTAATTCATTTCTACTGTGTGCTACACTTTGTTGTCAGCTGAAATGTACGACCTTTGCTGTAGTACCAGTAGATATTGACTTTGTTTGTCAGATGAGTAAAAAGAAAGGAACGTGCATGGAGAAATCGGAGGCGTTTGAATCTCGAGGAGCTCGGATGTACCAGAAGAAGGTAATCGATTCACACCTATTTTTAACATTGTCAGCGAGTTTTGCTGGACAGTGCGTATACCACCATGCATCTACCAGATGAGCAGATGCAACTAGTGCCCCCTTCTTGCTGATGCCAGACGCGTCATATTTGACGGTATAGACACCATCGCATCATTCGACCCTACCCTTCTTCACTCAGTGAATAGTTCAGACCGCTTACATCTGCTGCTATACGGCCATCCCAACCTCCCTCTCAAAGTCAACAAACTCATTATGTCCAAAACAGCTACTTTCCTAAGCGATTTCTATCCATAGCCTCAACGTCCATAGCCTCAACTCCCTCTGACAGTGAACATGACCCTCCTGGCTCTTCTAATTTGCTTGAGGTCACTCTGGAGTGGAGTTGCTGCCATGACTCAATCTGAACGTCAGAGAACGATTCGTGCCAACATCGTATCTCTGATGTATATCGGACAGCGCCATATTGCTCCGGGATCTACTTCTTCGGTCATGCTCGACAAGACTGTTCAAATCTATCGATCTGAATGATCAAAGTTACCAATTAGGGATTGTGAGTGTTGCTACACATAGAAAAATGAGTTGAAGCATGTTACCTTACCTGATGAAGGGTCACTCACGCTATAGCAGCAGGTTGAACTTCTCAAGTGGTNTTACTCTTCATAAAGATGGTCTGAGCTACAAGAAGATCAGTGCAGATCTGAAACTGAGTTACAACACTGTGGCAAAGATTGTTCAACGGTTTAAACAGACTGGTAGTATGCTGAGCAGAGTACGTCACGGTAGACCAAAGAAGCTGAGTCAACGTTCTGTGCGGCGGGTGTTCAATTTGACTGCAAAAAACAGGCGCAGGAGTGCTGCTAGCATTGCTGATGAGATTGCTGGAGAAGGAGGGCAGCGGGTCAGTGCTCAGACCATTCGCCGGACCCTGCACAAAGTTGGCCTACATGGTCGTCAGCCAAGACGGAAGCCTCTTCTAAAGCCAGCCTACCAAAAAGCCAGAATGCAGTTTGCTGAAGTGAACCAGAACAAGGGCATGGACTACTGGAACAAGGTTCTATGGTCTGACGAGACTAAAATCAACTTATTCGGCTCTGATGGCATCAAGCGTGTATGGCGTCGCCCTGGAGAGGAGTACCTGAATAAATGCGTCCTACCCACTGTCAAACATGGTGGAGGTAGTATAATGGTGTGGGGTTGCATGAGTGCCAAGGGCCCTGGTGAACTTCGATTCATCGAAGGGATAATGGACTCGGATTATTATTGCAACATTCTGAAGGAGAATATGATACCCTCCCTGAAGAAACTGGGTCGTAATCCTGTTTTCCAACAGGATAACGACCCAAAGCATACATCTACGAAGACAAGTGCTTACTTAAAGAAGCTCAAGATAAAAGTAATGGACTGGCCAAGCATGTCTCCAGATTTAAACCCCATTGAACACCTGTGGGGCATCCTCAAACGCCGTGTGGAGGAGCGAAATGTCTCCTCCATCAAACAACTCCGAGAAGTTGTGATGGAGGAGTGGAAGAACATTCCAGTGGAGACCTGTGATGCCCTTGTCCGTTCCATGCCTCGGCGAATTCAAGCTGTCTTAGAAAACAAGGGTGGTCATACCAAATATTGATATTTTGGACTTTATAAATGTCGCTTGAATGGGGTGTATTCACTTATGTTGCTACCCATTATCGAAGAAATGGCTGTGAAATAAATCATTTGGACTTTTCATCTACTCTTTTCTGCTAAAACTGTTTGTTCTTTGTATACTTATGTAAATTTTAAACTTTTTTTGCTGTTTGATACTGTTAATGGAAAGATATCGGCGATTAAGTACACGGAGGAGAGGAGTGTACTCAGTTTTGTGAGATACTGTACATGTATTACTGCAAATAAATTTCATATCATTTCACGGCGCTGATGACGCCTGCTTTCTTTGAGCCGCCGCCGCCGTATTAAGGTATGTATTGATTGGCTGAAAATGTCGAGAGGCAGAGGTTTGCATGTTAGCTGATGGCTGTAGGATAATCCGTCGCGCCCACCTGTTAGAGCCTTTTGAATCCGTGCATCGAACTGGTTTCATAACCTTAACTTCTTAATGATGAAATGACCTGTCTATTGCACGTGTTTATTAGGTGTTATCGTAGTTACCATGCAATGACAACGTTACACCATTCCCAGCTCATTTGCATTTCAAATGGCAAACGTTGTGCACAAAGGGAATGATAGTGATTTCTTTTGTATTTCTGAACGCATCAAAATTAGAAATACCGAAAATAGGAGAAGATATTTGACCAGCACATGCCCTTGACAATGTATTCGTGTACACTGCCCTTTCGTTGTATTTGCCAAAGAACCAAGAATAATGAAGCTGTTGGTGATAAAAGTTTCTTAATTTTTTTTAAATTCATATTTCACAATGTTAGAATCGGGTATTGGTAAACAGAGAAATCAAGAAACGAAGAAATCGAGAACTCCCATGATCGATTAGTTTAACCATCACCTATGGAATGCCAAGGTGGAATTTATGCAAGACTGGTTTTTCGTTCAAGATTTGAAAAAGTACAGTCCAAGAATTTAATTTCCAAGAACTGTACAATCCTCTAAGATTTATAAAATATCGTCCAATATCTGAAAAAAATCATCCAAGGTTGTCACGTGCGTCTTGCCAAGATGCACGTGACCACAAAAATGATGAGGTCATGAAGTGCATTAATAACCCGGGTGCATTTCGTCATTTTCATGAATTTTCTTTTTGCATGGCAACTTTGACGTCTTGGACACTTCCAGTAAAGAGCCATGCAGTAGGGTCATTGCTCAAAAGGGCTGAAAATTAACGCTATACCTCCTCCGGGGTTTGGAATAGGGAGACAAGACCAATCCCTACAACTTTTCAAAAGGGACTCATAGTAAATTCTCAAGCACTTAGGAGCTGCAGGCCTAATTCGAGACACTTCCGGTAAGCAACTATACAGTGGGATTATTGTCAGAAGGGGCTGAAAATTAACGCGATACCTACCATAATTTGGGAATAGGGAGATAAGACCAATCCCGACAACTTTTCAAAAGGGACCTATAGTAAATTCGCAAGCACTTACGAGCTGTAGGCCTAGTTCGAGTCTATCGTTCATTTCATGATTTATGCTGAATATCAACTTCACTACACTTGAGCGAAGGATCGAAGCCAGGAACCTGTACTACGCCACAAGGCTCACAGCACCAAGGTCCTTCAGAACTTAGACACAATTGTCTCGTTTATGGTCCGGAATGTCGGGGGGGGGGGTCATATGCTGTCTGCGCTGATGCAAAACATATCATCAATCCAGGTTTCTTTGGTGCAGGGGATGTTCTGCACGATGACCTACTATGCTTGTCATTATATCGGCAATAACTGCCTGTACTGAATAGATGCAGAACGGCATAGGTTCAACTAATCGATCTTGGGAGTTCTCGATTTCTTCGTTTCTTGATTTCTCTGTTTACCAATACCCGTTAGAATCTATGGAGGAGAAAAGGAAGGAAAGGGCATAATGGCTGAAGAAGCATCAATTTACAATATCGTCATACAGAGTGCATCATGCTTATAGATTTTCTAATATTTGATCGTTCATTTGGTGAGGAATTTTAAGATCTGTGACTACTTCTTATATAAGCCTCGCCAAGCGACACGGCATTATTACTGATATTGACAACAAAATGGTCGCTCTGTTCGACGCAGGCTCTAACAGGTGTGCGCAATGGCCGAGAGTGGTGCCGATGGCGGATCACAAAATGGCTAGCTAGTTTGGGGCTATATAATTCTAACATGTTCTAACTCGCACTGACACGTCCATCGATCATCCCCTGAGAATCACGTGAACCTAAGCAGTTTCGGAGCGCGGGTAAAACAGGGAGCGATTCGAAACTGGGAATTAAATAACATTGGCCCAGTGACCATCAAGTTTATACTTCCGTAATTTAACTGACTTGGTTCGCGAAAATTTCAACAGGGCTACGCGCGGCTTGGACGGTCAATGGGCTGGCCCATGATCCGCGTGGACCTGCAGATGCATTTGTGCTTCTAACCTCAGAGTGGTTTACTCGGATGACTTCTTAATGTGGAAAAAGAGAGTAAGAGACTGCCCTCCGTTCAGCCGCATTGCTTTGTCATGTTTCTTGTAATAGAGAGGACAGTATCAGTCCAGTGTAACAGAATCTACCCCCCCCCCCCCC